>JAVJIF010012921.1:0-150066 GCA_038442645.1 Agave tequilana
GGATATGACTAGAGAAGTCAATGTCTTCAATCTAGGAAAACAACCCCGATATCGAGGACCAAACATTTGAAGTCAACCTAATTGAGAACTTGACAAGTGAACATGGGAAGAATTTGAAATTAGAAACAGAGAGTGACTTCAGGTTAGAGTCTGATGACTTGAATCTTGATCAGGTTGTAGATTCTGCTGTTGAATTGGACCTCAAACCCATTTCACTAACAATGGAGCCAACAAATTTGACTTGTTCCTCCAATGAACTTCCTCTTCTTTAGAATTGAAGCCTTACCTGCACATCTCAAGTACACCTATCTAGGCAAAAAAAAGACCTTTCCTGTCATTATTGCTCCCATTTAATGACGGGGAAGAAGAAGTTCTTAAAGCAATTCTAAGAAAACATAGGAAGCCATTGGGTGGACTATGACTGACATCAAGGGATTAAGTCCAACCATCGTTCAACATCGCATTCATCTCATGAAGATGCCACACCTAAAAGAGACCCGCAGCGTAGGTTAAACCCTATAATACCAGAGGTTGTTCATGTTGAAATCATAAACTCTTAGACAATGGATAATTTATCCTATTCTGATAGCCAATGGGTCAGTCCTATCCAAACTGTCCCAAAGATATCCGGTTTTCACCGTAGTGGAAAACGAGAACAAAGAGTTGGTTCAAACTCGACTTCCCACAAAGATCCGAGTTTGCATCGACTATAGAAAACTGAATGCTGCAACTCGTAAGGACCATTTTCCACTCCCTTCATTGATCAAATGCTTGAACATTGGCGGGTCATGAGTATTACTATTTTTTGGACGGTTACTCGGGCTATAACCGATCCCTATCGCTTCTAAGGACCAAGAAAAGACTACGTTTACATGTCCATTGGGACATTTGCTTATCGTCGAATGCCCTTAGGCTTATGCAATGCTCCAGCAACATTTCAACGTTGCATACTGAGTCTTTTCTCTGATATGGTAGAACATTTTTAGAGATCTTTATGGATGATTTCTCCATCTATGGAGATTCATTCACTCAATATCTCTACCATTTAAATCGTCCTCCAACGTTTGCTGAGAAAAATCTGACACTGAACTGGGAGAAATGCCACTTCATGGTAAAACATGGAATTGTCTTGGGTCATGAAATCTCTCCAAGAAAGGATTAAAGTGGATAGAGCCAAAATCGAGGTTATTGCTAAGCTTCCCATGCCCAAATGCGTTAGGACATTAGATCCTTCTTAGGACACGCTGGTTTCTACCGAAGAAGATTATCAAGGATTTTAGCAAAATTACTAGGCCTTGACTAATCTGTTAGCTAAGGATGTGTCCTTCACTTTCGATGCTGAATGCATAATTCTTGGGACAAGCTTAAGAGAGAGCTTATTTTTGCACCAATCATATCTGCACCGATTAGTCTAAGCCGTTTAAGATCATGTGCGATGCTTCCCGATTTTGCCATAGGCGCTGTCCTAGGACAATGCATTGATAACAAGCAGCATGTAATTTACTACTCTAGTAGGACTCTCAACAATGCTCAACTGAACTACACTACACTGAGAAGGAATTCTTGGCAGTGGTATTTGCCTTAGAGAAATTTCGTCCCTACCTACTAGAGTCAAAACCACCATTTTCACCGATCATTCTGCGCTTAGGTACCTCATGATGAAGAAGGATGCCAAGCCCGACTCATTCGTTGGATCCTCCTTCTTCAAGAATTAGATCTTGAGATTCGAGATAAGAAAGGCGTAGAAAATGTCATTGCTGACCACCTCTCACGGATCACTAATTCTCCATGCAACGAATTATCCATAAATGAGGATTTTTCTGATGAACATCTCTTAGCTATCTCTAGGGAACCTTGGTTTGCTGATATATTAAATTACTTAATCACAAACCAAACTCCGTCTCATTGGTCCAAATGATGTTTACCGTTCTTATCCCAGTTCCAGTATTTCTTTTGGGAGGACCGTATCTTTTCAAGTACTGTTCTGACCAAATTATAGGAGATGCATTCTCGATGAGGAGATTAAGAATGTTCTATCCTTTTGTCACAAACTTGCATGCGGTGGACACTTTGGTCCTCGAAGACTGCTGAAAGGTGCTACAAAGTGGGTTTTATTGGCCCACTCTGTTCAAGATGCTTATGAATTTGCAAGACGTGCCCTAGATGCCAAATTGTTGGAAGGATTTCAAACCGAAATATGATGCCCCTCAACCAAATTCTAGAATAGAACTCTTTGATGTTTGGGATATCGACTTTATGGACCATTTCCTAATTCATTTGGGAACCATACATATTGGTTGCTGTGGATTATGTGTCCAAGTGGGTAGACCATCCTTGTAAAACTAATGATAACTAAGTTATCATAAAAGTTTTTGAAAGAGAACATTTTTTCGCTTCGGACCCCTAGTGCTATCATCATGATAATGGCACTCACTTTTGCAATAGATCTTTTGAAGCTCTTATGAGAAAGTATGCCATAACTCACAAGTTGTCCACACCTTATCATCCTCAAACCAGTGGGCAAGTTGAGGTTTCAAATAGACAAGTCAAGCTATCTTGGAGAAAACTGTGAACCAAAACCGGAAAGATTGGTCCATCAAACTTGGAGATGCTCTATGGGCCTACAGGACCGCTTTCAGACGATTCTAGGAATGTCTCCTTATAGTTAGTCTATGGCAAATCTTATCACTTGCCCGTTGAGTTAGAGCACCGAGCTTATAGAAAATCAAGCAATTGAATTTCGACTTGACTAGGCTGGTGACCTTCAGAATTTACAAATTTTGAATTGGAGGATTGAGAAATGAGGCCTATGAAAATGTTAGGATCACTAAAGATAGAGTCAAGATTTTTCATGACAAGCACATCATAAGAAAAACCTTTGTCCCTGGACAAAAAGTCTTACTCTATATTCTAGGCTTCATCTTTTTCCAGAAAATTGAAATCGAGATGGACTGGTGATTGTTATTCATTTTTGCATCATTTTCCACTTTCATATCATGCTTTATGTAAATAAATCAAGCATTTTATTCCTTTTCTCTCTAAATTTGCAAGTCCACCATTAATGGAGAGGAAGGCCCATAATCAAGAATTATCAAGAATTAATGGGATTAATTAAAGAGCCAAAAGGAAAAGCCCAAAGTCACCCCAGATCTGGATTCGTCCACGCATATCCTCAGCTTTCTAGAAGATCCAGCGTGGCCATAGACTGTAACAGAACGGCAACAGAAATTGTTGGCGCAACGGCCAAGATTCTGCCGCGAAAACGCGGCTCTGGCCGCGGATCCGCGGCAAGCATCTGGCCGTTGAGCCAGCGTTTGATCCCACGGCCAGGATTTGAGGGCCTCATCCTCTGGAGCCTATAAATAGACCCCTAGGCCTCTGCGAAAAGAGAGGAGAGATAGGAGAGAAGAGTTTTGTATTTTTGAGAGAATTGTAGGATTTTCTCTAATTTCTTTTAGTGCTCTTGTAATCTTCTTCTTCCTTCTAGAATTCTGCAAAGAGAGAAAGAGAGTGTGAGAGCTTGTAATTGAAGTGGTGACAACTTGAATGCACGATTTATCCATCTATCTTCTTATCTTTACTATTTCTAGTGCTTTACTTTCTTGTGCTTTACTTTCTTCAAGCTTTAATTTCCATTACATTTTCTTCTTCCATGAATTGTTGTGTGTTCTTTTCATTGCATGTCTAGCTAACTCTTTCTAATATGACTAGCTAACCACTAACTTTACTAACTTCTAACTCTTAGGTGATTGCTTTATTATGATCTTGTAATTTCAAGTCTCTATTATCCCCAATGAAGATGAGTTACTTGAATTCTTGGCAAATGCTTGTTTCCTTCATATGATTCATGTGGGACTCATTTAGAGCCTTGTCTTTAGAATAAGTGCCTTGATGGAACATGGAGATGGAGCACCTACTATGCTATTTGTTGTACAATTTTCTTACTTCAATGCTAACTCGAGTATGGCTTTGAATGACTAATGAATCTTGTATCTTCTTCCTTAGCATTACCTTAAGTGGCACTCCTTGATTCCCCCATTGAATTCTATCTCGGGAGCCGATGATCAATGAGGCTACAAGACAAGCCAGAAGATCACTCATCCTCCAAGTGGGAAAGTATTTGACCTAACAAGCAAGACAAACCTTTGCCGATGAATCAACATGAGGCATGCATCACCCTATGAGATTAGTAAGTCCATAAATTAGAAGGGTAGCTAGTCATGATTTTGTTGGCCCAAAAGGTTACACTCTCCAATTGTTTTTGGTTTTGATGATGACAAACCAAATATGAGCTATTTGGGTACTATAAGTTTGTAAGATGAGTTTTCAGGGTTGTACCAATTTTGGAGGCCATTGCTTGCTATTGCAACAACTTCTAGGTTCATAAAGCTATGAAGGCATATTGCACATCAAAGAAGGATCATAGAAGAAGAAGGCTCTAGCAAGGATTGCATGGCTCAAAGATTGTGAAGATTGCTATGCATACTTTTATTTTAGTTTTATAGTTTAGAAGTTTGTTAAAAATAGTGGATAGGTTTGAAGCTCTATCACACACGTTTTTGCGCACATGTTCAATCCAAATGTTTTCCTATAATTTATACAAAAATATTTTGCATACAAGATTTGCCTACAGATATATATTTATGTTTTTTACTAATCCCTGTTCAAAAGTATTTTTATCAAAATCTTAATCTTTTCTTAATTCCTTCTAAGTCTGATTTTTGACCAGTTCCGGTCGACCGGCCGTCGACCGAATCTGTGTCAGGTTATACCGTCGACCGTCCCAGTCGACCGAGGTCCTGGCAGATGCACGTATCTGTGTGCATGTCTGTCGGTCGACCGGGGGCGGTCGACCGGACTACAGTTTTTTCTCTCTGGTTTTTTCGGTCGACCGGGCGTCGACCGTATGCCTGTAACGGTCATAATTTTGAACTAGCGGTCGACCGCACCGGTCGACCGATCTGACCGTTTGAACGTAACGGGCAGATTTTTAAGAGCTGTTTTATTTTGTCTTTTGTGTTTAAAATTTGTATTAAGGATTTATTTCAAATCTAATATTACTTAATTAGCCTTAATTTTGTTTTTATCTCTTAACCTAGCCCTCTCCTATAAAAGGGTGATTGGGGAAGAGATTCATTACAACTTATTGCTACAAAATTCAAAAGTTTAAGGCTTTCAAAGTTCTTGGTTTTTGTGCTAAATTCTCTCAATTTTCTGAAGGGTTTTCAAAAGATTTTCTCTGATTTCAATTTCTTTTCCTTACCACAAAAGAGCTTCATTCTACTCATTATTCTCTAAGGACCTTTGTAAGGGAAGAGATTTTTTAAAGAGAGAGTTTGTGGTCTTGTGACTACTCAGAGATTCTTGTGATTGTAATTGTGGAGTTGGGTACTCCGGTTGTAATTGTTCTTTGTGATAGTGGAGTAGCTAGAATCCTTCTGGGGAAGGCGGGTAGTAGAGCTGGGTGCTCGAACCTCGATAACATATCCTTGTGTTTGCGATTGGTTTACTTTCTTGCACTCTTTACTTTACTATACTTGCTCTTATTCTTGCTCATCAAATCATTGTCATATTTACTTGCTTGCATTCATCTTGTGAATCTTGATTGGTAATTGTTGTAGCTTTAAATTTTTTATTTGCCCTTTGATTAGCATTGTCACCTATTCACCCCCCCTAGGTGACTTTTCAATTGGTATCAGAGCTTGGACTCTAGGTTTGGCTTAACATCCATAGAGAGATCCTTAAAACTTGCTAATCAACATTTTCATTTCATTCATTCATCACTAGTAAACATGGCCGACACATTAAATCCCCACCTAAATTTGATGGACTCAATTTCCCAATTTGGAAGGTTAGGATGATTATATTTTTGCAATCTTTGGGTAGCTTAGTAGCCAAGTCCTTGACCAAACCCTATGAAGCACCCGATGGTGATGAGAGCACTTGACCGACCTTGACTTTAAACTATATGAGGCTAACTCCAAGGCCCAAACTCCCTATTAACCGCATTGAATGAGGATGACCTTACACGGGTAATTCATTGCCAATCCGCCTATGAGATTTGGCAACACTTATTGGTCACACACGAGGGGACTTCACAAGTCAAGAGCTAAGATAGATCTCTTGAGGTCCCAATATGAGTCATTTAAAATGCTTGATGATGAGTCTATGATAGTAATGGCTACAGGTTTACTAAAATCACTAATGGTCTTTCTTCCTTAGGTGATGACATCTCCAACGATCAAAAGGTGCGGAAAGTAATTCGGGCTCTTCCTTCATCATGGGAGATCAAGGCCACCACCTTGAAGGAGTTGAACGACAAGGACGAGATGGACCTCATTAGTCTCATTGGGAACCTAAAGACCCATGAGATGGAGAAGAAGGCAAGAGAAGAGCCACTACTTCAAAGAAGAAATCCATAGCCTTCAAGACTTCATCCACCAATGATGACGATGAAGATGACGAAGAAGAAGATGAGGAGCTTACTCTACTTGTTCGCAACGTCAAAGGATGTACCAGAAGAACAAGCTCAACTTCTGGAGAAAATTTGAAGGCAAAGAGGAGCGGAGGATCATATGCTACAATTGCCGCAAACTACAATTGCCGCAAACCCAGACATATCATGGCGGATTGTCCGAGTTCAAGAAGAAAATGACTTCCTCCTTCAAGCCAAAGAAGCCGGAGGAAAAGAAGCTTACAAAGCTACGTGGGATTCGGAAAGCGAGTCCGAAGAGGAGGTGGATCAAGCTAATATGTGTTTCATGGCAAACACACCCAAGGTACCCCTCAATCCCTTGATGATGAAGATGATGATGTAAGTAAGGAAGTCTCTAGTGCATACTTTTGCAGAACTTTCTGAAACTTATGATAACAAGAGCTTGAATGCATAAATTACAAAAGAAGTTGCTTTTCTTAAGAATGAACTTGCTATGGTTTCTAAAGAAAAGGATAATATTTTTTTCTAATCTCATTTCTATACAAAAGAATTTAATGCCTACAAAGTTTCTTGTAAAGCAAATCTCCTATTATTGATGAACAAGAAATTTCTTCCTTTAATCAAAAATGAATGATTTTGAAAAAGTTTTAAATGATTGTGCTTTTAATACCAAGAAACTTGAGAACATGTTTTCTAAAAAGCACACTTCACATGCTAACACTTCACAAGCTAAGAATTCTCATGCTCACACCACTCATGCTAAAGTTTCTCATGCTCACAAATCACACACTCACTATGCTTTTAAATATGGTAGAGTGTATAGATCACATATTGTGGTAAAAATGGACATTTAGCTAAGTTTTGCTATGATCAACTAAATAGAACAAAATCTTGTTTGTGGTTCATGACACTAACCCTAGAGGACCCAAGAAAATGTGGGTACCAAAATCAAGTCTTAAATTGTTTGATGTAGGTACACACCAAAGCTCCAAGACGTAGGGAGCGGTGGTACCTTGATAGTGGTTTGTTCAAGACACATGACATGGACATCAACAACTTCACACCCTATCAAGGTACATGGAAGGTGGCACCGTCACCTCGGGGATGACTCCAAAGGAAGTATCATTGGTATAGGTAACATTCAAATTGGTGCATCTCCTATTATTGAGAATGTTGTTTTAGTAGATGGTTTAAAACATAATTTGCTTAGCATTAGTCAACTTTGTCACCGTGGACTTAAAGTTGTTTTTGATGATTCCTCTTGCAAGATTTTTAATGTTAAATCTAATGATTGTATTCTTACCGGTTTTCGTGATAATAATGTTTATATTATTGACATGCTTAATTTAGATTGTTCTACTAATGCTTGAATGCTTTTGATGAAAATTCTTGGCTTTGGCATAGAGACTAGGACATGCATCTTTTTGAGCATATTTCTAGGATTAATTCAAAGGAATTGATGAAGGGTATACCTTACTTGAATTTTGAGAAAGACCGCATTTGTGGTGCGTGCCAACTTGGGAAACAACCAAGTCTTCCTTTAAACCAATCAAGGATATCATGTCAACTAGGCCTTTAGAATTAATTCATATGGATCTTTTTGGACCAACTAAAACTAAGAGTTTAAATGGAAGTAGATTTGCATTTGTTTTGGTTGATGATTTCTCCCGTTTTACTTGGGTTTTCTTTTTGCAACATAAAGATCAAACTTTTTCTCATTTTAAGATTTTTCGAAAAAGAGTTGAAAAAGAAAAAGGTTTTCCGATTTTGAAAATAGGAGTGACAGAGGTGGTGAGTTTGTTAACCAACTCTTCATGAATTATTGTGATGAAAAAGGATTAAGCATGAATGTCTTGTCCTAGAACTCCACAACAAAATGGAGTTGTAGAAGGAAAAATAGAACACTTCAAGAGATGGCTAGGACAATGATAAGTGAGTATGACCTTCCTCAATATTTATGGGCCGAGGCCGTAAACACTGCATGCTATATATCGAATCGTATTTATTTATGCAAAAATTCTTCTAAAACATCTTTTGAAATGTATCATTCTAGAAAACCAAATGTTGCATATTTCAAAGTTTTGGATGCAAGTGTTTTGTTTTAAATACTAAGGATAATTTGGGTAAATTTGATGCTAAGGCTTATGAAGCTATCTTTGTTGGATATTCTTCTACTAGCAAAGCATATAGAGTGTTTAATAGATCTACACTTACCATTGAAGAATCCATGCATGTTAAATTGAAGAATCTAATGTGGTTGTTGAGAATGTTGTAGAGATTGAACCATTAGGTGAAGACATGGAGAGACTATCCTTGAAGGACTCACCCGCTCAAGAAGAAAAGCTAGATTCAATTGGTGAAGTTCAAGAGGATAAAGAGGAAAGCTCTCAACCGCTTCCTAAAGCTTGGAGATACGCTACAAATCATCCGAAGGAGCTCATCTTGGGTGATGCATCTAGAGGAGTCACTACGCGCTCCAAACTCCATGACCTATGTGGTAACTTTGCTTTCATTTCTCATTTTGAACCCAAGGGCATTCTCGAAGCCGAGACCCCATATTGGTTTTTTTGCTTGCATGCAAGAGGAACTCAATCAATTTGAGCGCAACCAAGTTTGGCACCTTGTTCCTAAGCCCCACGATAGACCAATAATGGTACTAAGTGGATCTTTAGAAACAAGATGGATAAGTCCGGAAATGTCATTAGGAATAAAGCTAGGTTAGTGGCCCAAGGTTACACTCAAGTTGAAGGAATTGACTTGAGGAGACCTTTGCACCCGTAGCACGGCTTGAAGCCATACGGATGACACTAGCTTTGCATGTTTTAAAAATTTTAAACTTTTTCAAATGGATGTAAAAAGTGCATTTTTAAATGGTTTTATTAATGAAGAAGTTTATGTTGCTCAACCTCCCGTTTTGTTGATCATGTTCATCCCGATTTTGTTTTTAAACTTGATAAAGCTTTGTATGGATTGAAACAAGCTCCAAGAGCTTGGTATGAAAGGCTTTCTAGTTTTCTCATTTCAAATGATTTTGTTTAAGGCAAAGTAGACACAACTCTTTTTACTAAGCATGTTGATAGATATTTTAATTGTACAATTTATGTTGATGATATAATTTTTGGATCTACTAATGAGCTTTTGTGCAAGGAGTTTGAAAGGTAATGCAATTAGAATTTGAAATGTCTTCCATGGGTGAGCTTATTTCTTTCTTGGACTCCAATCAAGCAATTGCAAGACGGAACCTTCATTACCAAGCCAAGTACGCAAAGGAGCTAGTAAAGAGTTTGGGCTTGAAGGATCAAAGGCTTGCAACACTCCAATGGCAACTACAACAAAGCTTGATAAGGACGATCAAGGTAAAAATGTTGATATTAAATTATATAGAAGCATGATAGGAAGTCTTTTATATTTAACGGCAAGTAGGCCGGATATCAAGTTTAGTGTGTGTCTTTATGCTAGATTTCAATCGTGTCCTAAAGAGTCTCATCTTATTGCGGTAAAACGCATTATTCGTTATATTAAGGGCACAATTGGAATGGGTCTTTGGTATCCGAAAACTAGAGATTTTTCAATGACTAGTTATTCGGATGCCGACTATGCGGGTTATAGAGTAGATAGAAAGAGTACTAGTGGGACATGTCAATTTCTTGGTAATTGTCTTGTTTCATGGTCCTCTAGGAAGCAAAATTCCGTAGCTCTCTCAACCGCGAGGCGGAGTATGTTGCCGCGGGGGCTTGTTGTGCACAAGTCCTTTGGATGAAACATACTCTCCTTGATTTTGATTTGCACTTTGATCATATAAAAATATTGTGATAATACTAGTACTATACACATGACTAAGAATGCAAATCAACATAGTAAGACCAAGCACATTGAGATTAGATATCACTTTCTTAGAGATCATTTTGAGAAAGGTGATATAGATATTGATATTATTTTCCACGGATTTACACTAGCCGATATTTTCACTAAACCTCTTGATTTTGCTAGATTTTCGTTTATTTGTGGAGAACTTAATGTTTGTATTATTGAATAGACATGTTTTCATAACCCTTTTGATGTATGACAAAAAGGGGAGAGTAAGTTTACATGGACAAAAATAAGTTCATTTGGTCTTAGCTCCATATGAATTATATATGTTTTGGTTTTAATAAATTTTGATATGAGTTTTGTGTTTTATGAAATTGAGAAATCTTGTATATTGTTTCTATTGGTATTGTTTCAATTGGTTTCATTTGATATCTTTTCTATGAATTCTTGTGTTTAAGTTTAAATAATATAGCACAATTTGAGGGGGAGTTTTCTCCTCCCCTATATTTTTGTTTTTAGCCTATTTGTTTTGTCATCATCAAAAAGGGAGATGTTGGCCCAAAAGGTTACACTCTCCAATTGTTTTTGGTTTTGATAATGACAAACCAAATATGAGCTATTTGGTACTAATAAGTTTGTTAAGATGAGTTTCAGGGTTGTACCAATTTTGGAGGCCATTGCTTGCTATTGCAACAACTTCTAGGTTCATAAAGCTATGAAGGCATATTGCACATCAAGGAAGGATCATAGAAGAAGAAGGCTCTAGCAAGGATTGCATGGCTCAAAGATTGTGAAGATTGCTATGCATACTTTATTTTTAGTTTTATAGTTTTAGAAGTTTGTTAAAGAATAGTGGATAGGTTTGAAGCTCTATCACACACGTTTTTGCGCACATGTTCAATCAAAATGTTTTCCTTTAATTTATACAAAATATTTTGCATACAAGATTTTGCCTACAGATATATATTTATGTTTTATACTAATCCCTGTTCAAAAGTATTTTTATCAAATCTTAATCTTTTCTTAAATTCCTTCTAAGTCTGATTTTTGACCAGTTCTGGTCGACCGGCTGGTCGACCGAATCTGTGTCAGGTTATACCGTCGACCGTCCCAGTCGACCGAGGTCCTGGCAGATGCACGTATCCGTGTGCATGTCTGTCGGTCGACCGGGCGGTCGACCGGACTACAGTTTTTGCTCTCTGTTTTTTTTCGGTCGACCGGCGGTCGACCGTATGCCTGTAACGGTCATAATTTTGAACTAGCGTCGACCGCACCGGTCGACCGATCTGACCGTTTGAACAGTAACAGGCAATTTTAAGAGCTGTTTTATTTTGTCTTTTGTGTTTAAAATTTGTATTAAGGATTTATTTCAAATCTAATATTACTTAATTAGCCTTAGTTTGTTTTTATCTCTTAACCTAGCCCTCTCCTATAAAAGAGGTGATTGGGGAGAGATTCATTACAACAATTATTGCTACAAAATTCAAAAGTTTAAGGCTTTCAAAAGTTCTTGGTTTTTGTGCTAAATTCTCTCAATTTTCTGAAGTTTTTCAAAAGATTTTCTCTGATTTCAATTTCTTTTCCTTACACACAAAAGAGCTTCAATTCTACTCATTATTCTCTAAGGACCTTTGTAAGGGGAGATTTTTGAAAGAGAGAGTTTGTGGTCTTGTGACTACTCAGAGATTCTTGTGATTGTAATTGTGGAGTTGGGTACTCCGGTTGTAATTGTTCTTTGTGATAGTGGAAGTAGCTAGAATCCTTCTGGGGAGGCGGGGAGTAGAGCTGGGTGCTCGAACCTCGATAACATATCCTTGTGTTTGCGATTGGTTTACTTTCTTGCACTCTTTACTATACTATACTTGCTCTTATTCTTGCTCATCATAATCATTGTCATATTTACTTGCTTGCATTCATCTTGTGAATCTTGATTGGTAATTGTTGTAGCTTTAAATTTTTTATTTGCCCTTTGATTAGCATTGTCACCTATTCACCCCCCCTCTAGGTGACTTTTCAGATTTCTTCTATCTAAAAGTCTTTTAAAGGATTTCCTTCGCAAGTTTTATTTCCAAGCTAGTCATGTTTTCCAAGTTCTTTTCACTTTCTTTTCCATCGTTTTCTTTTCATGCACACAAGTCCACAACGAATTTTTCCTATACTTTTCCATGTCATTTTGTTTCTTTTGAACATAGAAGAACTCTCGTTTTCTTTCTTCACAACTTAACCATTAAAGCTTCCATCGCGAGCTCTCCCTGAGGATCGACCCGTAATAATTCATACTACTACAGTGATTCGGAAGGAGTAAAGTAACATTGTGAATACATTTTTGGAGTTTTTGAGCATCACTCACGAGCGTCGAAGGTTGTTTCTAAACCCTCTCTCTCTGAATTTAGTACACTCCTCCCTTCCAACAAAAATTTTTGGCATCATTGCCGGGGATCAAACCCGGGTCACCCGCGTGACAGGCGGGAATACTCACACTAAATGAACTTTAGTCTAAGAAAAATCCTTCATATTTATAGATGTATATATACTAGGTTGATGCAAATCTGGTCTTCGCTCTATTCCTTAGAAATTTAACCTAAGTTGAAGACAAAACTCTAAATAGACACTTATAAAAGAATGACAAGTGTAGGGTAACCTGAAACCTATAGATCAAGTAAAGTTCTTGAAAATATGGATTAAAAATTTCTCACTAACATTTTTCTTATTTCTTTATGGATTTTGTGGGTGCAATCCGCTAAAAACCCTCAGGAGACAACACTCCTCCTCTAGGGTAACCTAGAGGTTTAACGGCTTGTTGTATGTACTCAGTGCAATCGTGTCACCTACGAAAGTGGTTCAATAATTTAGCTAGGATTTTTTCTCTTTTTCTTTTGCTCGGGGACGAGCAAAAGCTAGGTATAGGGGTATGATTGTTATTCATTTTTGCATCATTTTCCACTTTCATATCATGCTTTATGTAATAAAATAAGCATTTTATTCCTTTTCTCTCTAAATTCGTTGTAAAAACCATGTTTCCACACGATGCAGTTGAGATCAGTGACACCAAGAATGAAAATAACTTTAAGGTAAATGGTCAACGCCTTAAACCTTTCTTGGAATCGGTGCTGGTAAATGAAATGGCAATGGGTCTTTTTGACCCAGTGTATCAGTAACTTTTCTCCTTTCCATTTAATTTCATGCATTTATACATTTCTTTCATACATTGGGGACAATGCATGAGATAAGTGTGGGGGAGGGTTCTAACATGACTGATATAAATATATATATATATATATATATATAAAAACAAAAAAACTTTTTGAAAGGGGTAGACAATATTTTGATATATTTTTGTAAAATTAAGTCAATTTTAAGGAATAGGAGAATCATAATTAGGATTTCTTACACTTGGTCAAAATAAGATAACTTGTTTGATTTTTAGGGTCAGGAAGAAAATTTGTGAAAGTAATTTAGTCTTGATATTTACCTTGATGACATATGCACACTAAATACACTTACACACTTAGGGTTTAACAACAGAGACTCTTATGCCTTATAAAAAATATATTATGAAAAAGAAAAAAACAAGTCTAATTATTGATTAGCTAGGTGCTTTGGCCTAACAAGCCTTAGTATTTATGCAAAAGATAATTAGATAAGTTCGAAAAAAAATATGTATATAAATCCTCTGATTAAGCTGGGTATTTATGCCTCATGAAGCATAAGTATTCACGCCTAAAAGAGGTACATCTTATAAATAAAAATCTTGGTTTCGTGGCCTTATCTGCTCGAGTGTTTAAGTCCTTAGGGTGTTTTCTCACCTGGTGCCCTAAAACTGTTCGGTTTGGTTATCACCGACTGAAGGCTCGTTACATGGGCAGATTAGAAAGCCTAATGAAATTGAGGAATAAATTCTACCAAAAATAAATAAGGCATAGGAGTTAACGTTAAAGAACCCTTAGTCAACTTCACAGTCACGATGGTACATACGACTCAGGGTAAATTAAAAGACTAGATGAGAAAAACAATTTGACTCCTTACTTTGATTAATGACATGTTGTTGAATAGAGACTAAGTTTAGGAATGAAAATTTTGATATTCCTATAACTTATAGATTGCTTAAACTCTCACAAATATACTTCAAATATTTTCTCCTTTAAAAAAAAATGCTTTTCAAAAATACTAACATTTTTTCTCTTTCTTCATGGATTTTGTGGATGCAATCCACTGAAATCCCTCACGAGACAAAACTCATCATCTAGGGTTAACCTAGAGGTTTAACGGCTTGTTGCACATGCTCAGTGCAATCGAGTTACCTGCAAAAGTGGTCTAATAATTGATTAGAGTTAGTATGATGTTTTGCTCGAGGCGCGAGCAAAAGATAAGTGTGGGGGTGTGATTAGTCATATATATTGCATTTACATTGTCACCTTACCATGCTTTTAGCTAATAAAGCCTATTAATAAGTCTTCTTTTTCTTTGTTAAATGTAGGCCCCAGTGCTAAAAGAAAGAAAAGAGAAACCAGCCCAAAAGCCTACCAAATTCTTATTTAATTCAGAATAAATTCAAAATGAAGAAATCAGGGCAAAATCTTGGCATCTCAAGAGGTTGAGAAGAATCCTCCCTGAATCGAGCGATTGAAGCCACACAATCAAAGGCTGTTTCGTCAACGTTTTGGAGCAGAAACAAGAAAATCAGCAGAAGATACGGGCCAAACACCAAACCAGGAGATTCCCCCTTTGGGTGTGGCCACACCAGGGCCGTGAAACGCGGCTAAGCCGCATTTTCGCGCCTTGTTGGAGTTTGTTGGGGGAGCGTTTGCTCCCCAATCTTCCCGAGATCCTCTACTTTAGGTTTTTGTCTATAAATACTGGTTTCAACAAAGAAAAATGCAGCGAAGATTAGGATTAGAATTTGTGTTTATTTTCTTTAGATTTAGGCTCTTTGTTAGCTAGCACAAAAATTGTAATCTTGTTTTTTACTTTGTAGTCCAGTATCAAAACTTGTGAGAGAGAGGAATTGAGTGCTTGTACTTAAAGATTGAAGTGACATCAATGCAAGAATCAAGATGATTTTTCTCCCACTCGCATTACGGTATGACTTGCTTTGTTTATTTGCTTTCTTCATTGTTTTCTATGAGTAACTAAACGGTTTTCTGGGCTCGCCATTGTAACTCTCTTGTTCTTCTTCTCTCCTATTTTTAAAAGAAAAGACCCAATGACTCATATGAATGCCTTACTTAAAAGCCTTTCTTTTTGAAAGTGTTCTTGAAGGCACATGAGGATGGGTTTGGATTGTTAAACTCTCACTTCTTTCATGAACATCTCTTGAATTATTTTTACTTCATTCTTGCTTCTTCGCGCTTGATGATTTAATATTCAATTCTAATGGTTTCTCGAAGAAAAGACTAAACTCTTCTAACCATCTTATGTGCTTTACTTTAAACTTTCTAAAAATCAACTTTAAGTTTTGCCTATGATCACTTTGAGGCACTTAATATTTGAATAGAAGAATAAATAGTTGAGTAGTGAGATAGTGAGCCCAGATTTTCTTCCCTATTAAAAACAACAAAATAATTTTTGAGTTTTCTAAATCACCTTTTCCAAAACCTTTTCTAAAAGTTGCAATTTTTCTTTTAATCTTCTCTTTCTTCCATTCTCTTTTCCATTAAAAAATGACACAATTTCTTATTTTTGAACGATTCACTGAAAAGCTTCCATCGCATTCCTCCTCGTGGACACGACCCGTTAGCCACAAGCTACACGGTAAACTCTTAACTCTTTGATTATTCTTTCTTTTAGCAATCACTAAACACACCCCAAATGACCTGGTATGATTTATAAATTATATTTATTCATTGTCTATATATATGGGTCATTGGTTTTGGTTATAGACAAGAAAAACACACAAGTTTACAAGTTTTCAAGTTTGTTTCAAAAGAGAAAAGTTTTTCAAGCTTTCAATTTCCATGTTCTTTCTTTCCAAAGCTATTTTCAGTTGGTTTAAAACTCCTCTATTCTATAAACTAAATTTCATCTCTCACTTAACTTCTTAAATAACACTTCATATTCTACTCTATAAGAAGTTATAAGAGAGAGTATTTGTGATTATGTTAGATCACCAAGTGCTTTGTAACCTCAATTGGCTTTGTGCTTTCTCTTGTGTAGAAGGTTGAGTTGGTGGAGTTGTGTACTCCGGTCTAGTGGAGACCAAGTTGTAATTCCTTTTGGTAAGGTCCCTTTGTGGAAGATCCCTTAGGATAGTGAAATCCTTCACAGTGGTGAAGGCGGGGACGTAGAGCAGTGGCTCGAACCTCGGAACAAATTCCTTTGTGTTTGCAATTGCTTGTATCTTGTTCTCTATTATTTTTTTTTTTTCATACTTATGTAATTATTCATCTTGCATTCTATAATTGCTTTCAATCCATCACTTTCATTACCGGTCTATACTCATCTCAACAAAGAGGCAATTGAGGACCTCAACTCATTATCTAGAGGAATCAAAGAGGAAAAGTTCTAGAGCATTTCACAGGAAATTTGACTTCAATTCTTATTTTTAGTGATCATTTACATAATTCATCATAAGTATTTTAAAATTATATTTGATTAGCAAAACACCTATTCACTCCCCTCCCCCTCTAGGTGTATTTCAGATGGTGATTGCCAAGTGGTCATAAATGATGAAAAAGAAAGAGTGACAGAAGAGTTTTGTCTTGTTCTTCTAGCTTAACCTCCAGAGCCAACAAGTCACTTAAAATCCTATTAAAAGTATTACGGTATTGTAAAATAGGTGTACTTTTCTTCATCCGAAGGCTATATAACTGCTTCTTCAAGAAGAGCTTGTTTAACAAACTTTTCATCATGCAAAGGGTCTCCAGCTTATAAGACCAGCAGTTGTCTCCTCGTTCATGACATTGTAGAGGACCCCGTCTGATAGATATAGTATGATCATCGCCTTTGTTCAAAAGTCAATATCGTTTCACTCATCATTCTCCATCTTCTATGGCTTCTCCTCAATACTAAGTAGGGTCTTGTGTGTGCCCTCCTTCATGAGCAATGACATTACTGACATCTTTCACAATAAGAAGTTGGACTTCCCGTCAAATTTTTTCACTTCAAACTTGTTATCGTGGTCGCCTTGCTAGACATTGCTCTGATACCAATTGTTGTTTATCAATGCCGATACAACAATAGAGAAACACCAAGTTGAAAACTCGACAGCGGAAGCGAAAGTGTAGAGATCTATCACTACAAGCAATTGAAACTAAATCACCACACAATGTAAAACACCAGATTTAACATGGTTCAGCAAGAGTGTCTACGACCATGAGAAGGAGAGGAGAAAATTTATTGAAAATAGAGAAGAAAATACTTGAGTTACAAGAAGATCTCTCTCTCTCTCACACACACACACAACTCTCAGTGGTAGAAATCTCTTTCATTCTTGACACCTCTTGACTTATTTTCAAAAAGCCACCCCCAAGAGGTTTATATGGGCCCTAGGATGTTTCCTAGTCTAACCCAAACTCTACTATCAATTAGCATCGACTCAGAGAAAGAAGAAAACCCAAGTCCAATCCAAATTGAAGACAGAACCGTATAAGGAAACTGTCAGATCTCGATAATAATCGATTATAAGTCGACTAATAATGTTCCCTAATTGATTATAGTTATTTAAAGTTGACTACTCTGAAAAAAATCTAGAACCCCAACTTTTTGTTGCGAGGCCTAGTAGACCACACCCAAGTATTAGTCGACTAGTCTAGAACCTAGTCCACTAATAAAACATATTAATCGACTAATAACATATACAAAGCCTGTACATGTCCGTGAATGATCTTTGAAGTTTGTAACACCTCCATCTGATTTTTGATTCTTCTCCAATGAATATGAAACACTAAAAATACTAACACCAATACCCTTCCTCTAAACAGCCTCCCATTATCGATATGGCTCCACCCAGGAAGCATATCGCCCAGGCTATAGCTACTACCCTCGCTGCTCAAAAGAAAAGGAAAAATTATCAAAGTCCATGAGCCTGAGGACCGTGATTAATCTCAAAACATGCATATTTTATATCACATCTTCATATTTATTCTAAATAAAATTTTATTTATAATGGCATTCTTGTGTGCTTCTAGGTACATGTCTTGAAGTGAAGAAGAAGCCCAAAATTCTCATTTATTTGGTGATTTTAGAGCCTTGAAGAAGCCCAAGACTTGAAGCCCAATCTGCTATTTCTAGGAGTAGAAAATGAAAAAACAATAGCATGTATGTGTACATGTACCCAGACCCACGCGATAAAATCACCTAGAGGGGGGTGAATAGGTGAAATGCTAATCAATACACAATTTAAAAATGAGATGATGCAACGATCACTCAATGTAAGATTAGAAGCCGGATACCCCGTGAAGGGCTTTTGATTGAAGCTTTACCTGCACACAAAATACGAAATTTCAGAACTTTTAATAAAATGTGTAAGTGCTCAATTCTTACCACTATAGCAAGTGGCTATGCGAGTCCTGATCCACAAGGAGGGTTTGCGATGGAAGCGTTCAAAGTTTTGTATTGAAATCGTTATGAAGAAAAATGAAAGTTCTTCTTTGATTTAAGAAATAAAAATGAAAACGAGTTATGTTAATGTTAGAAAGAAAACGGTAGAATGAGAAAGTGGAGAGAATCAGAAAACGATGAAAGCGACTATGTACAAATGAGTTGGGAAAGAAAGAGTTGGAAGATGAGGTATTGGTGATTTAATTTACAGAAATAAAAGAAAAGAAAGAAGATGAAAGAAGTACTCACCTAGTTTGGTTGATGACTTACTTGGACCCTTGCATGTTCTACCTTGCTTTGGAGGCGTTCAACGCATAGGTCATAAGATCGAGCTCAGTCCCTGTTCGCATTATATCATCAAGCCTTGCAAGAATGAAGTGATACTGATCTTGAGGAGGAGAACGTCTTCATGAAGTATCGTTGGCACTCACAAAGGCTTTTGTATACTTATACTTCTGGATTCACTTTCAAGCGCATCAAAAACAAAAGAGGTAAAGTAGAAAGAGGAAGAAGGAAACAAAAGAAAATACGAACATAAAAAGAAGCTTTTACCTTTATTACTTGCAGAAACAATGGAAGAAAGGAGGAGGGTACGTCGGTGTCACTCTCAATATAAGCCTCTCTCTCTTACTTACATGAATCTTCATCTAACCTAAGCTTACATACAAATTACATAAAAAGAAAATAAAACCTAAACTACAAAGAATGAAAACTAGGCTAAATCCTATCTCTGCACGGTCGTCCCATTTACAGCGCACATCCTGCCCTTTTATAGGCAAAACCCCAACCTATAAGATCTCGGGGAGATCGGGGGAGCAAACGCTCCCCCTAACTCCACAACCAAGCCGCGAAAATGCAGCTTTGGCCGCGTTTTCACGGCCAGGGTGTGGCCAGGTGGCCACACCCTGTTGGTGGGTCTCTCCGGGTTCTCGTTCTGCATTATCTTGGGTTGGATTTGCAGTTTAGCTCCGAGATTTTGAAGAAATGGCCGTTGATCTTTGCTTCAACTGATCGATTCTGAGAGGATTCTTCTCAACCGGTTTTCAACCTCTTGATTTTGCCCTGATTCACTGAGTTTGAATTAATTCTGATTTAATTCAGAATTTGGTGGGCTTTTGGGCTCATTTCTCTTCATCTCCTTAAGGAATGGGCCTGCAAATAAATTAAACATTTAATTAGGACAATGCAAATTTTATTCTATAATAAGTATGAAAATATGATACTAAATATGCAACATTAGCGACCAATCACACCCCCATACCTCTATCTTTTGCTCGTCCTCGAGCAAAACAACTAAACTATACTAAGGATTATTGGACCACTTTCGCAGGTCACGCGATTGCACTGAGCATGTGCAACAAGCCGTTAAACCTCTAGGTTTCCCCTAGAGGACGAGTTTTATCTCGTGAGAGTTTTCAGCGGATTGCACCCACAAGATCCATAAAGAAAGAGAAACAAAGAGTTAGTATTTTCGAAAAGCATTTTGAAAGAGAAAAATATTTGAAATATAATTGTAAGATTTAAGCAATCTATAAGTAATAGGAAAACTGAATTTTTCATTCCTAAACTTAGTCTCTATTTAAAAATTGTTATCAATCAAAATAAAGAGTCAAATTGTACTTCTTATCTAGTCTATTACTTTACCCTAAGTCATATGCACCTTGTGATCGTGAAAATTTTGACGAAGGGTTCATTAACTCTAACTCTTATGCCTTATTTATTTATATATATTTTTGATGGTATTATTCCTTAGTTCTATTAGGCTTTCTAATCTACCCATGTAACGAGCCTTTAATCGATGATTCCCAAACCAAACGGTCTTAGGGCACCGGGTGAGAAAACACCCCAAGGACTTAAGGAATCGAGCAAATAAGGTCACAAAACTAAGGATTTTATTATATGAACCCTTTTAGGCGTGAATACTTATGCTTTATTAGGCACAAATACCCAACTTAATCAGAGGATTTTATATATTTTTTTTTCTCAAACTTATCTAATCATCTTTCGCATAAATACCAAGGCTTACTTAGGCCAAAGCACCTAGCTAATCAATAATTAGATTCGTTCATTTTTTATAGATATATATATATATATTTATAAGGCATAAGAATCTTTGTTTTTGAACCCTAAGTGTGTAAGTGTATGAAGTATGCATATTTCATTAAGGTAAAGATCAAGACTAAATTACTTTGACAAATTATCTTCCTAACCCTAAAAACCAAACAAATAATCTTATTTTGACCAAGTATAAGAAATCCTAATTTGGATTTTCCTATTCCTTAAAATTAACTTAATTTCTTACAAAAAAATATGTCAAAATATTGTTTCTATTTTCAAAAAGTTTTTAAAAGTAAAGAAAATGTTAAAAAAAATTTCTTTTTCTTTTTTTTAATAAAAAACTAAGTTATGTTAGACCCTCCCCCACATCTATCTCATGCATTGTCCTCAATGTATGAATTAATGCGTAGATGCATGAAAAAGAAGAAAGGGAAGGAAAATGTTACCTTAAGGTGGTTGTTCTGGTGGTGGTCTGATTGGTCCACGAAATGCGGCCCAATCAACTTTTCGTGGGGTTCGGAGGAACCCAGCAGAAATTTCTCTAATATAACCCATTAAAATGATGAATCCATAAAGGATTTTTATTAAATATTTGACCCCATCTAATTTCTAAATTCCATAATTAATTTCGGAGTCAAATTTGTCACCACCTCGTCCCAGAAAGGAGTGTGAAAAGATAGAATGATTGACTTGGGCTCAGGAAGTATAGGAACTAATACCGACTCAGGAAGGTGACTTAAGTTAAGTAAAGATTCAGGAGTCGAAATAGGTTCAGGAATTGGGTCCAAGTCAAGAAGTTGAAACTCAAGTCCACATATATTTTTCAACAATGGAACGTGACTTAATATTGGTGATTCAAGTTCAAGAATGATAGGTGTGGGAATCAAAACTGACTCTAAAATATTACTCAAGTCTGGTAACAAAACAAGAGTCAGTATTGATTCGGGAATTTGAACGGATCACAAATTTGAGAATCTAGGTCACATTTCTCATTGAGTTCAATATCAAAAAAATGAGAACTTGCAAATTTGTCAATAGGATTTTCAAAAGTGTAAAATTGGTCAAGTTCAATATGATCATCAAAAATGGGTGATTCAATTTCATGATGAATTGGCACAGGATCCAATGTTGACTCGGGGAAAAGGTTGAAATCAGGTGAAGACACCGGAGTCATTATTGAATCAGGAAGTAAAACTGAATCACTAAGTTGAGGTTCATGATCATATTCATTTTCAAGTTCGATTTCAAGAAAAGGATAACCTACCAAACTGTCAATATTCTTTTCAAAACTTGGAGTTTGGGCAAGCCCAATGATCGTTCTATAATGGAACCTGGATTTCCAAAACAACCTGACTCTTCGGCTCTAACAGAATGGTTAGTGACATCAGAACTGGTCAAACGGTGAGAACGTAGAGATTGGACCATTATATCTATGTCACTATTATGAGCATTTTGAGCCTGAGTCATGGCTTCAAGCATCTTTTCATAGTTGATAGGTTCATTATTTTGATGAAAAGATGAAGTGTTATCTTGGAATTGGTGGTGAAATTGTGAGTCCATCAGATTTTAGGATTTGTGTTTGGACTCACGCAAACTCATTTCCAAAATTGATAATTTTCTATTTTGGACTGGTGGAACTGAGTATGAATCTTGAAAATATTGTGGACTAGGTGGAGAAGGAGGACAAGTTGGTTGAAAATTGGACTCGGGGGAGGTGAATCCCCACTGACTCTGTGAAGAGTTGAAATCATTCTGAAAATTATAGTTATTAGATTGGGAGCATGGGTTATATTGATTCGGATAAGACCAATCCGGCACACTAGGTTGGTTAAAGTTATGATATGCCGGGTTGGTAATCTCCGAAAATGAAGTCGGTGTGTAATATGGATTATTATTGAAGTTGGAAAAATTGTTATTATAAGCCATATCACACAATAGAGTACAAACAAAAAAAAAGAAAAACAAATAAATAAACAAACAAAAAAGAAAAAAATTCTAAACTAAGTTAGGGTAGACCTATGACCTAGACGACTCCTAACTGGTTAGACTGTCCACGGGAGGTATAATGCAGACTTTGACCACAAGCTAATCAGCCAGGTCAGGGCAAGATTGGTGGGAGGTTTTCCGTCAAAGACGTTCCTTAATTAAATAACCACCAACCTTTGGGCTTTCGGCCCTTAATCCCTTTCCTAGACACTGATTTGGTAGGAGTCAAATTCCAACACCTTTCCCCCTTAGGATAATCTCCTAATTGAGTCCGAGATGTCCCTAGGGCCAACGTCTACTCATTTTTAGTTAGGCTTGGGTTAGTGAGTGCTTGAAATCTGATTTTTGGGCCAAGGAAGGGTGATTAAATCCTCACCTTATCTTGTTATGGGTTGATGCCCTTAAGGTCAGTTTGTACAAGTGTACAAGATATGTAAACAAGATTCACTCAAAGCGATGTAAATCAACCAAGAGATGAGTCCTATTCTACATGCAATGCGAACGTACCTTGCTCCAGCACTCTTCAACAGTAAAAATAAATGAATTGAAAAGACACGTGCCTAAAATGCAAACGTCTAATCAATTTTTTATCTTTTTCGACAACTGTTTTACTGTTGATTTATTAGCAGGCCTTGGTGATGGCATATAAGAAATAAAGTTGTAGAAAATTAGAATTTTGCAAAAGAAGCAGCTCTGCAAAAAAATAGTTAGTAGTGAACTCTTCCTTGCTACGGAAACGCGGCTAAAGCCGAGCAAACGCGGCAATTCAGAGGGTACTTGGTCTCTGTTTATTAGAATAGAGGCCCAAGATCACTTATATGTTTCTGCAATCCTTTTTTCCTGCTTTGCTTGCCCTATAACCTGCAACAGAGAAGAAAATTCGTTTTAGTTCTAAAATTTTCAATAAAAATTAGATTTCAATAAAAACCGTTACCCTCCCCGGCAACGACGCCAAAATTTGATTGAAGCTTTACCTGCACACAAAATACGAAATTTCAAAACTTTTAATAAACAAGTGCAAGTGCTCAATTCTTACCGCTATAGCAAGTGGCTATGCGGGTCGTGATCCACAAGGAGGGTTTGCGATGGAAGCGTTCAAAGTTTTGTATTGAAATCGTTATGAAGAAAAATGGAAGTTCTTCTTTGTTTTAAGAAATAAAAATGAAAACGAGTTATGTTTAAGTTAGAAAGAAAACGGTAGAATGAGAAAGTGGAGAGAATCAGAAAACGATGAAAGCGACTATGTACAAATGAGTTGGGAAAGAAAGAGTTGGAAGATGAGGTGTTGGTGATTTAATTTATAGAAATAAAAGAAAAGAAAGAAGATGAAAGAAGTACTCACCTAGTTTGGTTGATGACTTACCTAGAACCCTTGCATGTTCTACCTTGCTTTAGAGGCGTTCAACGCATAGGTCATAAGATCGAGCTCAGTCCCTATTCGCATTATATCATCAAGCCTTACAAGAATGAAGTGGTACGGATCTTGAGGAGGAGAACGTCTTCATGAAGTATCGTTGGCACTCACAAAGGCTTTTGTATACTTATACTTCTGGATTCACTTGCAAGCTCATCAAAAACAAAAGAGGTAAAGTAGAAAGAGGAAGAAGAAAACAAAAGAAAATACGAACATAAACAAATGTTTACCTTTATTGCTTGCAGAAATAATGGAAGAAAGGAGGAGGGTACATCAGTGTTACTCTCAACATAAGCCTCTCTCTTACTTACATGAATCTTCATCTAACCTAAGCTTACATACAAATTACATAAAAAGAAAAGAAAAACCTAAACTACAAAGAATGAAAACTAGGCTAAATCCTATCTCTGCGTGGTCGTCCAATTTTCAGTGCAAATACTGCCTTGTTATAGGCAAAAACCCAACCTACAGGATCCCGGGGAGTTCGGGGGAGCAAACGCTCCCCCTAACTCCACAACCAAGCCGCAGAAACGCGGCTTTGGCTGCATTTTCGCGGCCAGGGTGTGGCCAGGTGGCCACACCCTGTTGGTGGCTCTCTCTAGGTTCTCGTTCTGTCTTTATCTTGGGTTGGATTTGTAGTTTAGCTCCAAGATTTTGAAGAAATGGCCATTGATCTTTGCTTCAACCGATCGATTCTGAGAGGATTCTTCTCAACCGGTTTTCAACCTCTTGATTTTGCCCTGATTCACTGAGTTCGAATTAATTCTGATTTAATTCAGAATTTGGTGGGCTTTTGGGCTCATTTCTCTTCATCTCCTTAAGGAATGTGCCTGCAAATAAATTAAACATTTAATTAAGACAATACAGATTTTATTCTATAATAAGTACGAAAATATGATACTAAATATGCAACATTACCGACCAATCAGCTTTGAACTCCTTCCTCGTGATTCCTCTAAATAAGAGTTTGAGGTACGCAATGCAATCTTATTTTGAGAGTATAGATCGACAATATAAGAATGAATACGTAGAGAGTAAGAAACACAAGTAAATCAATCAAAAACACAGAGATTTGTTTCGAGCTTCGAGAACCCAGCTCTACGTCCCCGCCTTCACCTAGAAGGATTTCTGATCCACTAGAATTTTCATAAAGTATTACGATCACTAGGGAGTACTTAACTCCTCAATCACACTCCTCTAGTCCAGAGGTAGTGTAGCCACAAGTACAATAATCACTTGGTGATCAAAAGACAACAAACTCTCTTTTGAAAAACTTTTCTTTACAAAACCCTAGAGAATAATATGTAGGATTGAAGCTCAAGGTTTCTAAGTGAAAATAAAATAAAATAGAAGAAAGATTTGATTCAAAAACTTCAGAAATAAATTAGAGATTAGAGCACAAAAACTGAGAGAAAAAAACTTCTTTCAAGAATACTCCAACTTCGAATTCTTCGCAAATGGTTTTGTAATTCTCCTTAACCCTAACCACCCCTATTTATAGGATTTAGGTAGAGATTAAAGGGTAAATGTTTATTTTGACTAATCAGGAATAATATGACCAAAAACCAGCCTAAAACCACATTTAAAGATTAAAACCACATTTTAAAACATGTTTAAAAAACTAGCCGTTTCGCAGAAAAACCAATCACGGTCGACCGGTTTTCAAAAATTTTTGACTGTTGGCTGACTCCAGTCGACCGCCCGGTCGACCGTCCCAAACCGAGAGTTTGGGTCAGTTGGTCAGTCGACCGCTCGGTAGACCATCATGGGGTCCGGTCGATTGCCCGGTCGACTGGGGAACGTGCACACATGCACACCCCATGGGTCAGAACTGCGGTTGACCACGCGTCGACCGATCTAACCTGTAATAGAGTCGGTCGATCGCCTGGTCGACCACAACAGGTCATAAGTGAAATCTTAGTTAGAAATAATTTTAAGATATGTTTATATTCAAAAGTTTTTTTTGTAATTGCTTTGTAAAATACAATAGGCTAAGTATATGCATACTGAAATAGTACTTCAAAGTATTTTAAACAAGAGTTAAAAATAATCTTTTGAAAACATGTACAATTTGGTTTGTGTGGGGTATTTTGAGCTTCAATATTATATACTATTCTTTAACAAACTAACAACATAAAGATCTATAGGAAGGCGTCTCTGAACCACGTTGCTTAGCTAGAGTCTCCTCTCCTATGAGTGAGTCCTCTTGCGCCATCAACCTTGCAACATGCTTTAGAATGCTTAAGCCATCAAGACTTGTACAAACCTAAAATTCATTCTAGAATCTCTATTAGTATCAAATAGCTTTTATATGGTTTGTTATCATCAAAATGCATAAAATAGAGAGTGTAACTTTTGGGCCAACACGCTGCACACTTCGGCGCTGGCCGCACAGCTTGGATATGGCTATGTTTTTGCTCCTCTGGCCACGAAAATGCAGCAATACTAGCGCCGTTGTGCCAGAATTTGAGGCCACGCCTCCCACTCTTCATGCCCATGCTCTTGTACCTATAAATACCCCTTTGAGATCAAGATTTAGGGGGAGGAGAGCAATTGTGTAGGTTTTCTCCCTTTAATGTAGTTTAGTTATTTTTTTCTTTTCTTTAGTATTCTCTTTTCTTTTAGATCTTATAAAAGTATTGAGAGTGATTCATAAAGTAAGAGTTCTTGTAATAGAGGGTGACTCACTATGAAAGGTTCTTCCTTTAGCTTTACTTGTTTCTTCTCTAACCTTTTACATACTTAGTTAATTTTTTCTCATGGCATCAACTACTCACCACTAACTTGCTAACTCCAAACTTGCTAACTCCTTGCTTGATAATCCACATGAATCTAATAGCCTTTACTTGGCCTTGCTCTTGCAAGAGCCATTGATGGCTCATGATGATGGATTTTAACAATCTAGCATCTAACTCTCTAACAAGTCATTAGTCTCTAAAATTACATATTTCATACCATATCTTCACATTTATTCAATATTAAACTCTGTTAATAACACCTCTCTTGTATGTCCTAGGTCCATGGTGTAGAATGAAGAAGAAGACTAAAAATCTCATTTATTTGGTAATTTAAGCCTACAAAAATAATCATTGACTTTGGAAAGAGGGTCTATCAAAACTGGGAGCAGCAAACCAAAAACCAGGGGATACATCTGACAGAGGGACATACGGACAACACCTGACAGGTGGCGGCACGCTCGGCCACATTATGGCCGTGGAAACGCCCGCCATAACAGCATTTCGTGACTCCTTATGGAGCGGCGCGTCTAGCTTTGACGCACGGCCCGTGACACCCCCTGCCCCCCTCTTGGCTTATAAATACCTTGAGATTTTCAGACAAAGGGGAGAAGAGTTTTAGGAGAGTTTAGGGGTAGTTTCTCTCATTGTGTAGTTTAGTATAGTTTTCTTCTTTCTTTTATTTTTATTTCCTTTGTAGATCATGTAATAGGGAAGAAAGAGATGCATAAGATGAAGGTTATAGTTCTTGTAATGGAAGGTGACATTCTATGAAAGATTCTCTTATTATCTCAATTGATTTTCTCCTCTCTAACTCTTTACATGCTTGACTTTTTCTCTCATGGCAACTAACCACTAACTTGCTAACTCCTTACTTGTTAATCCACATGAATCTAATAGCCTCTACTTGGTCTTGCTCTTACAAGAGCCATTGATGGATCATGATGATAGATTCTAACACTCTAATATCCAATTCTCTAACAAGTTACTATTACTTTATTCCATACTTGCTCTAGTTAGTTTTGATAGTTTAAGTGTAGCTTGTTCTTGTTTGTTGAGTTTGGATGCGAAAGTGATCTTATGGGTCATGCTTTGTAAAGTTCTTAAACCAAGGACTAATGATGGCCAAGGATACATATGAGGCAACTATCACTAAGAGGTTAGCATATGGTGGAGCCATTACTAGTTAGTAGCCATGAGTTTTCTTTCTTTTTTATTTTTTTAAAAATAATAATAAAAATCACAAGTACATTCTTTTCAATGTATCTATCTTTACTTCCACCATACATTTCTCTTTTCATTCTTTATTTTCTTTTCTTTTCATTCTTTGAAACATAGAAGAACCGTTAACGTACACACATGAATATACCAGTAAAGTTTTTATCGCTTCCCATCCCTGTGGATTCGAGCCGTTTAGCCTCTATGCTATAACGAAAGTATGGAGGAAGTCAAAGCATACAATTTCTAATTTCAAAACGATACTTTTCATGTGCGATTTTCCTTCGATCAAATTTTGGTGTCGTTGCCAGGGATAGGAACAGTTTGATTTCATATTTTTGTTAACCTTTCTTTTTTGATTTTGGTGGGCAGGATATAATTTTAGCATTACAGAAGGCCACACTCCCTACTCAAGAAAGCAGGGAGCAAGTGCTTCAAAAATTTTGTGTAGTTGGTTAAATCTTAGTATATTGCTATCTTCTGCTGCTAGTTCTGTGTTTATATTACCTGTATACTGTAATAATTTTAAGAACTAAAATATCGTAATTGGATATTTTAAAATGGTTTAGACATTTGCATCTAGGGACATATCAATTTTCATTCCAATATATTATATTTTGTTCTTCAGATGTTGGATCAGGCCAGAGGTGTACATATTGCTGGCCCAAAGGCCCATCACTCTAGTTTTGATGATGATCAACTCATGTAGTTATAGTACTAATGATCTTGTGTTTAATTAGTGACAAATTTATGATCAAGATCTTAGTAGGTGCATAGCTTCAACAAAGGATAAAATGTCAAGTTTTGGAGCTAGCACGGTGTTTGGACCAAGTCAAGAAGACTTCAAGTGAAGACTTCAAGAAGATGAAGACTTGAGTTTAGGTTTGTTTTTAGATGATTTTTGTTTTAGTTAAAATGTAAAGGATAGAATAGTTGGTGGATTGCTCAAGTATATATTACACACACACACTCTTGATTCAATAGTTTTTATAAAAGAGATTTCATTTTAGAAAAAAAATTTTATTTGGAAAAATATCGGTTTAGTTTTGGAACATGGTTTTGGTTAAAGAATATAAAAATCACATGTTTAGAGCTTACTGACAAAATCATAGATATTTCATCTTGATTTTGTAGTGGATCATATCCATACACATTATGCCTTAAAATGAGTTTTAAATATCTTGTTTTTGTATTTGGTGATGTTTTGAAAAAACAAGTTTCGGAAAAACAAGTTTGGAAAAATACGTTTTCATTTTGAACCAATATTTCCAAACTATAAAAATAGTTCAAAACATTTGTAACATGCCTTGATTTTGTGCAAGCATGTTAATTTATCAAAGTATAACATCAAAACTATTTTTGTAGATTTTCTGTGTATTTTTGGGATTTTATGTGAGCCAAAAAGACCAAGTTTTAAATCCTTGATTTTCAGCTTCCAGGCTTCAGCGGTCGACCGGGTCGGTTGACCGAAGCTGAAGTCGGTCGATCGGGTGGTCGATCGACGTGCACAGACGTGCACGCCTTGACCTGACAGATGGCCGGTCGACCGAATCAGTCGACCGTCCAGAGAGCTCTGCTCTTTGGAAAGGGCCCGGCCGACCGGGCAGTCGACCGGACAGAGAGGCTTGCTCTCTATATCTGGCCTCAGTCGACCGACCGGTCGACCGAAGGCATAACGGTCTGAAATATGACCGTTGGCCGGTCGACCGACAGGTCTGACAGACCCCAACGGCTAGTTTTTCTAGCCCTATAAATTTGGGGGTTTGGGCATTGTTTTCACCAAGATTTTTGGGAGACTTTTAGAGCCAGTTTCTCCTACTCGTATTAGAGATTTTTCTCCACAAAATTGAGAGCAAATATTTCCTATCAAAAGGAAGTTTTTATCAAGAGTGTTAAAAGAGATTTTCTTGAGTTTTCCTCCACCATTTCTTTCCTGTTTTCTCACACACCACTTGAGCTATCCATTGATACATCTATCCATAGGATTGTGTTGTGAGAGTTTTTATTGGTGATCCATTTAGATCACCAAGATTTCGTCTTGTACTTTGAGGAGGCGGACTTGTGTGTTCGTGGTGGTTTAGAGTTCGGTTGTGAACTCTTGGTTTGAGGTGCGGCCTCGGCGAGCTAGTGAGCTTGCGTGTGTACGGGACTAGGGAGTCCGAGAGATTATAGGTGTTGCGGCACCAAGAAGTGATCCATTGGGATCAAGCATAGTGGAAATCTTTCGTGTGTCGAAGGCGGGGATGTAGAGCAAGTGTGCTCGAACCTCAAAACAAATCCCTTGTGTTTGCGATTGCTCACTCTCTCTTTCCCTTACTCATTTATATCTTGCATGCTATTATTGTGCTCATCTTTACATGCTTGATATTTATATTGTGCATAATTGATATATACTTGCGTGGGATTATTTTCTAACACTTGTATTCAACAAAGAGAGTCAACACGGCACCTCAACCCATTCAAGGGGAATCTAGAAGAGTTAGTCCAGAGCCCTTCACGGAAAATTCAGCTACACTCTTGTGTTAAACTTGGTGTTTAGTGTAAGAAGTTTAATTAGGTCATAATAGTTTTTAATTCCACATTATTTGTCATTAAGTGACCATTAGATTAGCCATCACCTATTCACTCCCCCTCTAGGTGATTTTCAATTGGTATCAGAGCTAGTGCTCTTGATTTTGGTCTAACAACCTAGAGTTAAAGATCCTCATTATATTCTAATCACAATATTTTGTTCACACACCATGGATTTCATGTCACCACCCACTTTTGACATTCTTAACATCCAAATTTGGAAGGTTAAGATGTCTTTGTATCTCAAAGCCTTAGGTTACAATGTTTATCTTGTCACAACTAATAATGTATATTGTTTAAATGGTAAGAATAGTGAGGCTAATACAAAAGCCCTACATGCTTTAAGATCTACCCTAAATGATGTTTATTTATGTAGGATTGCTAACCTTGATTTGGCTTTTTTAGTTTGGAATACCTTGATCTCCCTTGGCGAAAATGAATAATACTATGCGGGGAGCGATTCGGATGTTGGAAGCGACGACTCCAACTTGTGCTATATGGTCCAAGGGGATAACCCCCTTGAGGTAACTACCGAATCCGAGGTAGATGAAGATAATAACATGTCATATGATGAGCTTTCCACATTTTGTCAATTACTTCTTAAAAAATATGACATGATTAAGAAAGAAAATAAAAATTTGAAAAAGAATTTTGATTGCATGCTTAAAGAAAATGATTCTTTTAAAAATAGGGTTGCATGTTTAGAAAAAGAAAATGATGTTTTAAAAAATGAAAATGTTTCCTTGCTTTCTAAATTGGATGATTTATGTGAAGGGAACACTATTTTGAAAAATAAAATTGCTTTGGTGGAAAAACAAAAGGAAGTTGTTTTCAAGAAAACACTACTTTGAAAAGAAAATTTGTTGAAAAAGAAAAAGATAATGTTTCTAAAAAGAAAAAGAATAATGATTCTATATCTCATCATACTTTACATGCCACCACTACAAATGAGATAAATATTTTGAAAAATAAAATTAATAGTTTGAGCTCAACTTTGAGTTCATGTGCATTCAATCATTCTAGATTGGAGTCTTTGTTTTTAAAGAAACAAGCTCCATATATTCATGCACATCATCATTATGCATATGCTTATATTGCAGACCATGATCATACACACTCACATAAGCATCCTAAGGTGTACAAGTGTACACATTGTGGCCGCAAAGGCCATCTAGCAAGATTTTGTTTTGATAGATTACATCATATAAATTTTGCTAATAATAAGAATTTTTGGGTACCTTATAAGACTAACCCCCAAGGACCTAAAAGAAAATGGGTACTAAAATCCCCACCGTGTGTTTTTGATGTAGGTGAGGGCTCTCTCAAAACGTGAGAGGGATGGTGCCTTGGTGGTGGATGCATGTGGACATAATGGACATATCTTTGACGCATCGCTATCAAGGAGTTTTGGTGGGACAACCACCATGTTTGGAGATTTGGAATAGTTTCTTGGTTTGGTAACTATTTCTAAACTCCTAGTTTATTTACATGCTTTTATTTTCATAATATCATATAGCATGTTAATGTTTTAGTTTTATTTGTGCTTCATGTGGTAAATACTAGTTTAAATGTAGTTTTTATCAAAACTTGTATTTATACATGTACAGATAGTGAGAACAAATTGATTCATATATGTTTGTACTTCATGCTCATTTGTACCCACTATATGCACATATAAAATCTAGTTTTGATGATTCTCTCATTTACACTTGTTTTGCTTACTTTCATGTTTTTACTTCATGTATATGTATTTTGAATTCAAATCTAATAAATATATATGTATACCCGTGAGTCTCTTGTTTTCATGCAAATACCTTTAATAGACTCTTTTATGTTTGGGATATGTATGTATATTGTTAGTTTTGGATGAATCATACATGTACCTAGAAGTTTTGTGTTTAAAGATGAAAAATGAATTTCTTATTGTTTTGATTAAAAAAAATTGATATTCATGTTTGATTTGAGTTTCAATAAATATTTTCATAAAAATACTATTTACATGATCTTTTAACTCTCACATTTTTATTTGTGTATTCATGACTTAGCTTCATGATCATTTTTGAGCTTTATAGACCATGAGTGTTTAAATTTTTGTGTATCTAGTTATGATTTATGAAAAACATATGAGTTGATGTTTTTGAAGGATCTTTAACTAGTTTTTCAAAAACTAATTTAAACTAGTTATTTATTCTTCACTATGTTTATGAGATATACACATGACCCTATTATTGTTTCATTTGGTATCATTGGACATTTTCAATTGGTATCAATATGATTCTATTTTTGTATATACTCATATTTTCTTTCCTATATATGTATGCTTCATTTCAAATAATATTAATTTCTATTGGTATTCTCTTTTCATAGATATATATGAGTTATTTGTGCTTGAGTTAAAAAAAAAATCTATTTACATGTTTAAGCACAAAGGTTATTTATGCTGAGCTTAATTCAATTTTTAATTGGTAATTCTTATTTTTCAATAAGCTTGTGCATTGTGTTTTAAAATTGGTATCAAAATTAAAATTTATAATTTACAATTGATTTCGTTATTTTACAATTGGCACCATTAAAATTGTGTTTACTTGATATCTTAAAATATGAGTTTCTAAGATATCTCAAAATTTGTTTTATTGAGAAAAATTCAAAATTTTGTAAGAGAGATAAAAATGTTTTTGATTTGACTTGCCTATATGCAAGGAGAGCTTAACATCTCTTCTACATATAGATTCATGTTGAGTGTATCTTGTATTGAGGAGCTTGACAACTCTTCTTTATGTGATACACGTGTGTAGGGGGAGCTTCACATCTCCTCTTATGCATTACATAATATGTGTTATGTGAATTGGGGCTTATCATCCCTTCTTCATGTAATGCATATGTGTAGGAAAGTTAACTTAGTGTCTTCCTCTTCATGAATGTATACCGCATATACCCTTTATTGATAGATTTGAGTTTTACCCCTTATTGATCTTTTTGTTTATGACCAAAAAGGGGGAGAAAATTTATTTGTTGTGTTTTTACTTTAACCCTTTTGTTGATGATTGACAAAAAGGGGGAGAAGTATTTGAGATATATGCATGTTTTTCCTTGCTTAAAGGGGAGAATTATTTGTCTTCCTTACTTAATGGGGAGTAGTATTTATGTTTATGCATATATGTTTTTGTATTGCAAATAGGAGAAAAAGAATTTGATTTGTTTTATGCTTGTTAGCATGTTTATCTCCACACATTTGCATACATGTGTATGTGCTTTACTGTCATATATATTTATTTATTTGCTATGCATGAGTTAAGAGGGAGCTTCTTTGAAGCTTTACTTTAATCCATGCATATATAACTTCATGAGTTTTGTCATCATCAAAAAGGGGGAGATTGTTGGCCCAAAGGCCCATCACTCTAGTTTTGATGATGATCAACTCATGTAGTTATAGTACTAATGATCTTGTGTTTAATTAGTGACAGATTTATGATCAAGATCTTAGTACGTGCATAGCTTCAACAAAGGATAAAATGTCAAGTTTTGGAACTAGCACGGTGTTTGGACCAAGTCAAGAAGACTTCAAGTGAAGACTTCAAGAAGATAAAGACTTGAGTCTAGGTTTGTTTTTAGAAGATTTTTGTTTTAGTTAAAATGTAAAGGATAGAATAGTTGGTGGATTGCTCAAGAATATATTACACACACACACTCTTGATTCAATAGTTTTTATAAAAGAGATTTCATTTTAGAAAAGAATTTTTATTTGGAAAAATATCGGTTTAGTTTTGGAACATGGTTTTGGTTAAAGAATATAAAAATCACATATTTAGAGCTTAATGACAAAAACATAGATATTTCATCTTGATTGTGTAGTGGATCATATCCATACACACTATGCCTTAAAATGAGTTTTAAATATCTTGTTTTTGTATTTGGTGATGTTTTGGAAAAACAAGTTTCGGAAAAATAAGTCTGGAAAAATACGTTTTCATTTTGAACCAATATTTTCAAATTACAAAAATAGTTCAAAACATTTGTAACATGCCTTGATTTTGTGCAAGCATGTTTGTTTATCAAAGTATAACATTAAAACTATTTTTGTAGATTTTCTGTGTATTTATGGGATTTTATGTGAGCCAAAAAGACCAAGTTTTAAATCCCTGATTTTCAGCTTCCAGGCTTCAGCGGTCGACCGGGTCGGTCGACCGAAGCTGAAGTCGATCGATCGGGTGGTCGACTGACGTGCACAGACGTGCACGCCTTGACCTGGCAGATGGCCGGTCGACCGAATCGGTCAACCGTCCAGAGAGCTTTGCTCTTTGGAAAGGCCTCGGCCGACCGGGCGGTCGACCGGACAGAGAGGCTCGCTCTCTATATCTGGCCTCGGTCGATCGATCGGTCGACCGAAGGCACAACGGTCTGAAATATGACCATTGGCCGGTCGACCGGGCGGTCGACCGACAGGTCTGACAGACCCCAACGGCTAGTTTTTCTAGCCCTATAAATTTGGGGGTTTGGGCATTGTTTTCACTAAGATTTTTGGGAGACTTTTAGAGCCAGTTTTTCCTACTCTTGTCAGTAGTTTTTCTCCACAAAATTGAGAGCAAATATTTCCTATCAAAAGGAAGTTTTTATCAAGAGTGTTAAAAGAGATTTTCTTGAGTTTTCCTCCACCATTTCTTTCCTTGTTTTCTCACACACCACTTGAGCTATCCATTGCTACATCTATCCATAGGATTATGTTGTGAGAGTTTTTATTGGTGGTCCATTTAGATCACCAAGATTTTATCTTGTACTTTGAGGAGGCGGACTTGTGTGTTCGCGGTGGTTTAGAGTTCGGTTGTGAACTCTTGGTTTGAAGTGCGGCCTCGGCGAGCTAGTGAGCTTGCGTGTGTACGAGACTAGGGAGTCCGAGAGATTGTAGGTGTTGCGGCACCAAGGAGTGATCCATTGGGATCAAGCATAGTGGAAATCCTTCGTGTGTCGAAGGCAGAGATGTAGAGCAAGTGTGCTCGAACCTCGAAACAAATCCCTTGTGTTTGCGATTGCTCACTCTCTCTCCCTTACTCATTTATATCTTGCATGCTATTATTGTGCTCATCTTTACATGCTTGATATTCATATTGTGCATAATTGATATATACTTGCGTGAGATTATTTGCTAACACTTGTATTCAACCAAGATAGCCAACGCGGCACCTCAACCCATTCAAGGGGAATCTAGAGGAGTTAGTCCAGAGCCCTTCACGGGAAATTCAGCTACACTCTTGTGTTAAACTTGGTGTTTAGTGTAAGAAGTTTAATTAGGTCATAATAGTTTTTAATTCCGCATTATTTGTCATTAAGTGACCATTAGATTAGCCATCACCTATTCACCCCCCTCTAGGTAATTTTCACATATTGCATTACATATAGTTAGGACAAACACGTGGGTAATTTGCTTGCTTTTTGTGTTCATTTTTATTTATATTGCACACTTGCACGAATTAAAAATTAAGGGCAAAACCCAACATAAGATAAGGTGGGAAAGTTATTACTCTCCCATAACCCAAAAATCACCCCCACTCACACACCCCGAGCCTAAAAAAACTTGCTAGACATTGGCCCCTAGGGACATCTCAGGCTCAATTAGGAGATTGACCTAAGGAGAAAGTTATTAGAGTTTGACTCTTATCAAATCAGTGTCCAAGGTTGGGGATAGAGAGGCAAAACCTTGAAGAACAGTTATTTGGTATAATTAGGCCCGTTGCTCCGACACGGATACCTCCCACTAGTCTTGCCCCTACCTGGCCGATTAACTTGTGGCCAGATTTCGACAAGGTACCCTTATGGATCGTCTAACCAGTTAGGAGTCCTCTAGGTCTAAGTCAACCCTAGCATAGGCTTATTTTTTTCTTTTTCTTTTCTTTATTTGTTGTTTGTTTGTTTGTTTTTCTTTTTTTCAATTATGAAATTGATTCCAACAACAGTTTTTTCAATCCTACTGTAAATCCATATTTCATCCTGACCTTATTTGACTTGGATAACTCCAACCCGACTATGTACAAAATGAACTAACCATATAGGCCGGATTGGGTTTGTCTGACTCAGTATGACCCATATACCCAATTTTATGAGCCAAATTTTCAAAGTAATTTTCACTGTTCACAAATTCAGTGGGGATTCACCGCCCCTGAGTTAGATTATCAATCACCTTGTCCACCATCTTCTTTCCCACTTTTGCTTTACATACTCATTTTTTAGAACCACCAATTGAAGAAAAATCAGAGCTGAAAAAGAGTATGGAGAAGCCATGCTAGAGACCCAAAAATAATTTGAAATCATGACGGCCTCATCATATCCACAAAATTACCAAACCCCATATGGTTCTTTTCTAGAACCACCAAAAGAAAAATCATTGATGAAAAAAACTATGAAATTCGTGTAAGAGTCTGAGCATCTAATTCAAAATATGGTTGACTTCCAATGTCCACCAAATTTTGATATAACCAAAGAATCATGTCATTTTGGAAATCAAGCTTCAATTTCATCATACCAACGTAAACTTGACCAAAATCAAATCCATGATATTTTGACAAGTTATCCATTTTTTTAAATTAAACTTAAAAATGAATGTGAACCTGAGCTTCAGTTTAGCTATTCGAGTCCAATCGTTGAATCAATATTGACTCCTATAGTGTTGCCTAAACTAACTAACATTCTTGAGCCAGTTTTGATTCCCATAATTTTTGAACTTGAATCAATCATTTCACCTATCTGCATTCCTTCCGTGGACGAAAGTCAAGATTCAATTTCATTCTATCCATTTGAACTTGCCTAAAATTTTGAAAACCATCATGACATTTTGGCAAGTTATCTTTTTTCCGAAATTGAACTTGAATATGAATGTGATCCTGATCAACAAGTTTATAATTTCTTTTCACCTTTTGATTCAATAATGGCTCCGGTGTCTTTATCAGATTTTTTCATATTCCGGGGTCAACATTGAAAATTGTACCAGTACACCGTGAAATTATATCACTAATATTTTACGATCACATTCTGTTAGTGGGGAAAGTGTGTGAACATCTTGATTTGGACCCACTTCCTTAACCAATCTCGACTTTGGAATCTTTACTTGATTTCAGTCAATTTTTTAAGTCGATATTAGTTCCTATACTTCCTGAGCCCAAATCAGTCATTCCATCATTTCACAGTCCATTCTGGGATAAAGGTGTTGATACAAAAGACTCTGAAATTATTTTAAAATTTTAGAAACTATATGGGATGAAATCCCAAATAAAAATCATCCTTGTATATATCATAATAGTGGGTTGTATTACAGAGGTCATTGGTTGGTTCCTGCGAACTCTACGCAATTTGGATTGGGCCGCATTTCGTGGACCAATCAGATCACCACCGGAACCACCACCATGAGATAATTTTCCTTCCCTTTCCATTTATTTCATTCATATACACATTCACGATGCATTCAGGACAATGCTTGAGATAAGTGTGGAGGAGGGTTTACTAGCATGGTTTATTTTAAACTTTCTTTCTTTTACATTTCTTCTTAGAAAATTTTTAGATTTTTTTTCTTTTGTATAGAAACCCTTTTCTTTTCTTTTAACAAAACTTTTTGAAATAAGAGAAACAGTTTTGATTTATTTTTAAGAAAATTAATAGGATTCTAGGAATTAAGAAGACCTAAAATTATAAATTCTTAAACCGAGTCAAAATAATAGATCTTGTTTAATTTTTAGGATAAGAAAGTAAGATTGAATAGATAACTTGATCATATATTTTTGCCTTAGATATATGCACTCACACTTACACAATTTTGGGATTGAAACAAACAATGAAATGCCATTAAAAAATAAAATAAAAAATAATAAAAATCACTTATTAAAGTTGGGTAATTATGCCTCAGGAAGCATAATCATTCACGCCTAAAACGGTGGACTAAAAAAAAAATAATCCCTTTTAGTTTTGTGACCTTGTTTACTCAAATCCTTAAGCCCGAGGGATATTTTCTCATCTTATGCCCTAAAACCATCTGGTTTGAAAGTAACCGGCTAAAGGCTCACTACCCGAGAAAGTTAGAAAGCCTAAAAAACTAAGAGAAGAAGAAAAAAATTGATATAAATAAATGGCATGAAAGTTAGAGTCGATATTCTAAAAATCTTCACAATCCACAAAGTGTAATTTTCTAAGAGTTTTTATGAATGATCAAAAAATCGATTCAATTTTAAATTCTTACATGTAATTTATAATAAGATTTTGCATTTAGACTTAATTTAAGGAAGAAAAAATTTTGGTTAACCTATGATCTTGGATCACTTAAATTTTTGCAAAAAATATTTCAACACTTTTCTCTAGTTCAAAAATGTGTCTTCAAAATACTAACATTTGATTTCTTTTTTATGGATTTTGTGGGTATAATCTGCTAAAAACTCTCAGGAGAAGAAACTCCTCCTCTAGGAAAAACCTAGAGGTTTAATGGCTTATTGTACATACTCAGTATAATCGCGTCACCTGCGAAAGTGGTGTAATAATTTCTTTAGTTAGTTTTTCTGTTTTGCTCAGGACAAACAAAAGATAAGTGTGCTAGTGTGATTAGTCTCTAAAATTGCATATTTCATACCACATCTTCACATTTATTCAATATTTCTACTAATAACACCTCTCTTATATGTTCCTAGGTCTTGTTGGCCCAAAGGCCATTAGCCCTAGTTTTGATGATAACAAACCATATGTAGTTATGTATTAACAAGTTTATTTAATTTAGTTTCATGTAAAATTATATGTTGCATTTCGGCTCCATCATAAGACTCACACATTTGAAAGCCAAGAAGATTTAGATCCCAGAGCCTAGCACACTAGAAGAGCTCAAGGATCAAGCAATATTCAGAAACTATTTCAAAATTTGTATTTTTATTTTTTTCTATTTTAGATAGGATTTATAGTCATTTATTAAAACCAAGATGATAAAGGTTGATAGCTTTTGGGATTGATACACACACACACACTCACATCTCATATTCCTTCGTGTTTTCAAACAAAAATATACTACTATATTTCTTACCATTTCAGAAAAATAATGTTTCAGAAAACCAAGTTTTGAAAAAAAATAAGTTTTGGAAAACTAGTTTTTTGTTTCAGAAAAGAATTTTATCAAAATATAGTTCTGTTTTATTTGGTGTTAATCCATGATCACACTCTAGTTTTGAAGGCGGGGACATAGAGTAGTGGATCGAACCTCGAAACATGTTCTTGTGCTTGTGATTGCTTTCTCTCTCTCTCTCTCTCTCTCTCTTTACTTACACTTTATATTGCTTACTCTCTAGTAAATTTTATTTAATTGTATTTGTTATTTGCTAGGTTGCTAGTAAGTTATTTTAATTCCACATTATTTGTCATTAAGTATAGCCATCACCTATTCAACCCCCCCTCTAGGAGATTTTCAATTGGTATCAGAGCCTAACCCCAGCTTTTGGTTTAACCACCTTAGGGAGATCCTCTTTATTTGGCTATATTCATTTGTTGCATCTATTATTTGTTTATGCACTAACTTATTTTCATGGCATCACATGACTTCTCTAGCATCAAGTCCTGACCCAAGTTTGATGGCTCGAACTTCCCCATTTGGAAGGTCAAGATGAACCTATTTCTCAAATCCCCGGGAGTTAGAGTTGCTAAAGCCATAACCAAGGAATTTGTAGAACCTCATGGTGATAAGGGTACATGGTCCGAAGCAACCGCCAAGGACTATGAAGCAAATACCAAAGCCCAATATGCACTTACACAAGCACTTAATGATGATAATCTTTCACGTGTAATAAACTGCAAATCTGCTTTTAAAGTTTGGAATGATCTCATAATTACTCATGAGGGAACGTCTCAAGTCAAAATATACAAAATTGACTTGCTCCATTCTCAATATGAGAATTTTTATATGTTTGAGAATGAATCAATTGATGATATGCTCACTCAGTTCACAAAAATCACTAACAGTTTATCTTCTTTATGTGACAAGATTGATAATGATCAAAAGATCTGAAAGGTCATTAGGCACTTCCAAAATCTTGGGAAGTCAAGGCAATCACCCTCAAGGAGCTCAACGATAAGGAGGAGATGGACTTCTCCGGCTTCATCGGTAATGTCAAAACTCATGAGATGAAAATGAAGGTGAGAGAAGAAAGGGAGGCTCCAAAGAAGAGATCAATAGCGTTCAAGGCAACTCCATCCTCCTATGATGAAGATGAATAGTCGAAAGACGATGAAAACTTTGCCATGCTTATTAGAAAAGTGGGCAAGATGTTCTACAAGAAAGGTAGACAAAGCAACTTCTGAAGAAGAAGACCTCAAGGAAGACTTGAGAAGAAAAAGGAGGAAATGGGTCCGTGCTCTCATGGCAAAAGGGCGGGTCATCTAATTGCAGATTGCCCCTCACTATAAGCTACGACCTCCAAAAACTTGCAAAAGAAAAAGAAGGCGATAGTGGCCACATTGGATGACTCGTGGACAGAATCTGAAGAGGAGATCGACACCGCACAATGTGCTTCATGGAACATAGTGATGAAGTTTCTAAGGTAAACCTTGAAAACTCTTTAGAAGATGTTGATTTAACCATGGATGAATTAGCACAATTTTTTGAAAAATAGCAAAACAGATATGAAATTTCTCTTTCACAAAACAAAAAATTGAAAAAGGAAAATGACTTTTTAAAGAACAAATTTGAAATTGAAATTATTTTAAAAGAGAAAAATAATTTATCTAAGTCTTTTGAGAAAATGAAAAATGATTTTGAAAAATACAAAACTTCTTGTAAGGGTAAAAGCCCAATTATCACTTGTAATAAAAATGAATTGGATATTCAAAAACGCATTGAGTTTTTGGATACTACTTTGAAAAAATGTGCTTTTGACATGAATAAATTTACATCTATGTTTCTAAAGGGAAAAACCCCAAAGGAAACACACTCCTCATGCATCAAACACACATCATGAAAAGCATGCACACTCACATCAACACAAGCATGTATTTATGTATGAAAAAATATATAATTTTGCACATTGTGGCCGCAAAGGCCATTTAGCAAAATTTTGTTATGAAAAATTTAACATGATTAATAAAAATATTTGGGTTCAAGAAAGTACTAACTCCATAAGATCCAAGAAAATTTGAGTACAAAAGAACATACCGAATTTGATTGATATAGGTGTGTCGTCCTCCGCTAAGACTTAGGGGGAGATGGTGCCTAGGTGGTGGATGCAACAAAGCTCAACGAACAAATCGTCACTTGCATCGCTATCAATGAGGCACGTATTTTGGAGATTGCCTGTGATTTGGTAACTTCTCCACTGAAGATTTTTATCTGTAGCTAGATTTATACAATCATGTGAATAGCTAGTTTCTTTTTATGGTAAAATACTTTAATCATGTAGACTTGCATATTTTTATCTTGCCTATAGTTGAGATTGTATATATAGTTTGCTTTTATTCCATACTAGCCATGTTTTGATTGTCCATATGTCGGATAATTTTTTGGTTGATAAATACTTTTCTAAGTATATTGTCAAATATGAAAAATTTATTTTTTAACCATAATTAGGCAAATAAATGGAGATAGTAATTGCGCGCCTCAACTCTTATCTAGAGGAATGTCGAAGAAAAGTTCAGAATCCGTATAGGGGTATTCGGCTTCAATATCTCAAACTTATTGCTTAATTATTGAGAAATATGTTGTTAATAATAATAAAATAAAATAAAATTTAATTTTATGTGTTTTTCATGCCTATTAAAATTTTAACATTGTTTCCCTATTTTATGTGTAAAAATATATTAGTCTCTAATATCCTCTAAAAGAAAATAATATTAAAACAAAAATAAAATTTTTATAACAAAGAGAAGGAAAAATAGTTTATGGGCTGTTACGGTTGACTGACCGGTCGACTGAGTTAGCCTGTCATAGACCGATCAACCGAGCGGTCGACCGATCTAACCTAGAATACAGAAAAAAATTTTGCCCGAAGCCGGTCGACTGACTGAAACCGAGTTTGCTTTTGGTTTGTGCCAATCAACCGGGCGGTCGACCGAAAGTCGGGTTTGGCTGTTTTACTCGGTTTCTTATAAAGCCCTAAATCCCCAAATATCTTTTCCCTATCTCTCTCCACCGACTTTCTCCTCTTCCTCTCTTCTATTTTCATCTTCCTCCATCAATTCCAACCCTCTATAATCCTTCCCTCTCCAAAATTTGTCCAAGAAAAATTGCTAAAATCACTTTCAAGCTTCAGATCTACCACTTTTCAAGGAATTTTGGGATTTTTAAGTTATATCAAATTTCTTCCTTAATCTCCTAAATTTCTTATATTATTCTTGTTTATTTTTCATTATTTGCGTCATATTCTTGTTCTTTATCATTAATATGTCTAAATGTTCCAAATCTGAGAAAGGGAAAACCCCTTCATCTCCCAAAATGCATCTCACAGATTTAAAATTATCCACAATAAAATTGTTATCTCTGGTAAGACTGTGGTGCTTGGTGATTTTGAGCACCTTAATCTTGCTAATATTTTAGGTACTAGTTCACGTGAACATTTCATCATTAAAGAAGAACTCGTATACCCTGAACTAATACACTATTTCTACTATAACCTGTCATTCCAGAATAATCACATCAGGTCTAGAGTTTTGGGTAGGGATATTAACATTTTCCTTGATAACTTTGCACATCTCCTACACCTCTCCTGTGAGGGGGTAGATATCTATAATGTGGATTTACATGATTTTGCTTATCCTGACACTCAGTCTGCCGACACCACCTCCATACTACTTCATGACAATGATAAGCCCGCTTTGGTTAGGAATTAGGAGGTAAAGTATTACACTCCCACCGCATAAGTATTAGTCAAAATTGTATTTTATAACCTCTTGCCAAAATCAGGAGAGTATAGTCATGCTAGGGGTTCTACTCCTCTTCTGATTTATTGCCTTCTGAAAGGCATTATAGTAAATATTCCTAAACTCATCGTTGACTACATGACTTATGATCATCTTCTGATCCAAAACCGACACTTGCCCTTTGGGATGCTCATCACACGTCTGTTGAAGCAACTCAAGTTTGGTCTTTTCACTAAATGGTTCATCGAACTGTCAGTTGACATCAACAGTACTCTTCTCAAGAGGATGCGTGTTAGGGAGCGTGCTCCTGCTCCTCATCCCCAGCCTATCATACCTAGTGTTGTTCTTGGATCTTCTTCTGCTTCTTCTGCATCCTTTGATCCATATCTAGCTCTCTCTACTCAGCTTCGGGAGCACAACCTGCAGATGACCGCTCACTTTTACTGGCTAGAGCAGCGAGTGGATAATGATCTTCATCACATTTTTGCTTCTATCCGCTGACCAGTGTCGATGACACCTACAGTAGGAACGCTTGACCAGCTCCTCTTCCGAGTAGTCACTCATAGCCACTTTCTCTGATGGGTCCTCCATTCGAACCATAGGTTCCTCCTTCTGTTATTCATGATGCACCAGCTCCACCGGAAGACCCTGATTTCTAGGAGAATTGACCCCTTTTGTTGATGATAAAAAGGGGGAGAAATATTTGATGGAGTTATTTGTGGGAGTTAGTTAGTTTTTATTTTTAGTCTATTTTTTATTTTTGTACTTGGATATGTATTTGGATTTGGATATGTATTTTATTTTATGGACATATGCATTGTGTGGTATGTATTTGATTTTGAGGTTGGCATGAACCTCTATGCATGTATGGACATATTTATTTCTGATATGGCAGTTATCCTTATTGTCTTTATGTGGTATATGTGTGTTATTTCCTTTTGATCTAACCATCTGCCACTTATATTTGGAGGCTAGAGGTATATTTGGATGGATGGAGGGTTACCATTTGTGCACACACTTTTATAACTCCGTATCCTTATTATGCATATATGGTTAGCATTAGAACCATATTGTCATATCATATTCATATACTTTTATTTTGCATGATAGCTCTTTTATGTCATATTCTTATATATGCATGTGTTAAGGGGGAGCTTCACTTGAAGTCTCTTCCCAAAATATTTTAATAACTCCATATGTTTTGTCATCATCCAAAAGGGGGAGATTGTTGGCCCAAAGGCCATTAGCCCTAGTTTTGATGATAACAAACCATATGTAGTTATGTATTAACAAGTTTGTTTAATTTAGTTTCAGGTAAAATTATATGTTGCATTTTGGCTCCATCCTAAGACACACATTTAGAAGCGAAAAAGATTTAGATCCCAGAGCCTAGCACACTAGAAGAGTTCAAGGATCAAACAATATTCAGAGACTATTTCAAGATTTGTTTTCTTACTTTTTCTATTATAGATAGGATTTATAGTCATTTGTTAAAACCAAGATAATAAAGGTTGATAGCCTTTGAGATTGACACACACACTCACATCTCATATTCCGTTGTGTTTTCAAACAAAAATATACTACTATGTTTCTTATCGTTTCAGAAAAACAAAGTTTCAGAAAATCAAGTTTCGAAAAAGAAACAAGTTTTGGAAAAACTGGTTTTTATTTCAGAAAAGAATTTTATCAAAATATAGTTCTATTTTATTTGATGTTGATCCTGATCACATTCTAGTTCTTCGAAGCCTTAGAACTCTATTTTATATTAACTTATCAAAAGATATCCAAAATCAGGTTTTGACCCTCAGCCAGTCGACCGGGCGGTCGACCGCTGGCAGAGCAGAATTGCTCCGTCGGTCGACCGACATGTATCAAAGTGCAAATGTGCACTTCGGTTGACTAGGCCGGTCGACCGTCTGCAAGAGCAGTGCTCTCTGTTTAGTCTATCGACCGACCCGGTCGACTGATAGAGAGTTTTACTCTCTATTTGGGAATCACAATCGACCGTCTAGTCGACCACTTTTCCCTAACGGTCAGAAATCTAACCGTTGGCGGTCGACCGGCCAGTCAACGACAGTAGAATTTTCTACTGAATTGGCTCCCAATGGCTAGTTCAGATTTGTCTTTTCTTGGGTCTTGTCCTAATGGATCTATTGTATTTCCTACCCTTGTTTTCATCCTCTATAAATAGTGAGATTATGAAACAACTTCATAATAAGATTTCTAAGCCTTAGATCAAAGTTTTTCAAGTTTTAGCCTCTTTGTAAAAGATTTCTCTTTGAGTTAAAGATTTTCACAGTTTTTGTGTTTTAGCTTGAGCCTTTCCTCTACTTCTCTTATAGCTATTTTTCACTACACAATCCCAAAAAGTTTCACTTCCTTATCTTAGTTATAAAGTTGTGCTTGTGAGTTACTTTTTGGTCAAGAGTTGATCATAGATTTTCTTCTATTGAGAAGTTGTAGAGGTGCGGCCTCAAGCGAGCAAGTGAGCTCTAAGTTGGTATTGTGGCACCATGAGAGAGAACAAGTGTGTTCAAAGAGTTCTAGTGAGAACTTGTAAACGGTTGATGATCTAGTGGGATCGGTCATAGTGAAAATCCTTCATAGTATTAAAGGCAGGGACGTAGAGCAGTGGCTCGAATCTCGAAACATATTCTTGTGTTTATGATGCTTTCTCTCTCTTTACTTGCACTTTATATTGCTTACTCTCTTGCAAATTTTGTTTAATTGCATTGTTATTTGCTAGGTTGCTTGCAAATTAATTTAGTTCCGCATTATTTGCCATTAAGTGTAGCCATCACCTATTCACCCCCCCCTCTAGGTGATTTTCAGGTCCATGGTGTGGAATGAAGAAGAAACCCAAAAATCTCATTTATTTGGTGATTTAAAGCCTAAAAAATGGTCATTGACTTTGGATGGAGGATCTGTCAAAACGGGGAGAAGAAAATCAGAAACCAGGGGTATATCTGATAGAGGGACATATGGACAAGACCTGACAGGCGGCGCCGCGTGTGTGGCCACTTTATGACCACAGAAACATGGTCACAGCCACATTTTCGCTGCTCCTTTATGAAGCCGCACATCAAAATTTGATGCCCAGCCCCGTGACACCCCTGGATTGTCCCTTTGGCCTATAGATTCACTGAGATTTTCTGACAGAGGGGAGAAGAGTTTTTAGGAGAGTTTTTAGGGGCAGTTTCTCCTATTTGTTTAGTTTAATGTAGTTTTTTTTCTTTCTTTTGTTTTTCATTTTCTTTGTAGATCATGTAATAGGGAAGAGAGAGATGCATAGGATGAAGGTTAGGGTTCTTATAATAGAAGGTGACGTTTTTATGAAAGGTTCTCTCCTTATCTCTATTGGTTTTCTTCTCTCTAACTCTTTACATGCTTAGATTTTTCTCTCATGGCAACTAACATCTAACAGCTAACTTGCTAACTTCTTACTTGATAATCCACATGAATCTAATAGCATCTACTTGGCCTTGAACTTACAAGAGCCATTGATGGCTCATGATGATGGATTCTAACACTCTAAATCTAACACTCTAACAAGTTACCATTACTTTATTCCATGCTTGTTCTAGTTAGTTTTGATGGTTTAAATGTAGCTTACTCTTATTTGTTGAGTTTGAATATGAAAGTGATCTTATGGGTCATGTTTTGTAAAGCTCTTGAACTAAGGACTAGTAATGGTCAAGGATAAATGTGAGGCAACTATCACTATGAAGTTAGCATATGGTAAAGCCATTAGTAGTTAGTAGCCATGAATTTTCTTTCTTTTTTACTTTGTTTTAGAATAATATCAAAAATGACAAATACATTCTTTTCAATGTTTCTATCTTTGTTTTCACTGCACACTTCTCTTTTTATTCTTTATTTTCTTTTCTTTTCATTCTTTAAATATAGAAGAACCATTAACATACACACATGAACATACCCGTAAAGCTTCTATCGCTTCCCATCCTTGTGGATTTGACCGTTTAGCCTATATGTTATAATGGAAGTATCGAGGAAGCCAAAGCACACACTTAATTTATAATTTCAAAATAACACTTTTCGTGCGCGATTTTTCCCTAATCAACGAGCTAATATTACTTTAGGACATACTTGCTTTAGTGTAGTTTTGATGGTTTAATTGTACCTTGCACTTGTTTATTGAGTTTGGATATGAAGATTGATTTTATGGGTCAGCTTTGAAAAACTCTTAAAGATAAGGACTAGTGATGGATGGCCAAGAATCTATGTGAGGCAACTATCACTAAGAGGTTAGCATGTTAGTGGAGTTATTAGTAGTTAGTAGCCATGAGTTTTCTTTCACTATCTTATTTTAAAATAAAATTTACAACCACTATTCTATGTTTTCCTCTTCTTTGTTTTCACAGTACTCTTCTCTTTTCACTTTTTGTTTTCTTTTCTTTTGATTCTTTGAAAAAATGAAGAACCGTTAATACATATGTGAATCGACCGGTTAAGCTTTTATCCCCTCTCTTCCCTGTGGATTCAACCCATATAGCCATCATGTTATACTGAAGTATCGAGAAAGTCAAAGCACACACTTTTAACTTTTGATTTTAGAATACACACTTTTCGTGCATGATTCCCCTCTGATCAAATTTTGGCATTATCGGCGATGGGAACGATGTGATTTCACGTTTTTGTTAACTCTTCTCTACGTCGGCCGAATCTATTCGACGTCCACATCTCAGACGCTGAAGATTCTCATTCAAATGCTATATCGTCACAGGGGATGCAGGCCGCAGAACCTGATCCCCAGCTCAACAGCGAGCAACTCCTTTAAATGCTTTCCACCCTGTGAAAGCAGATGGAGGACAAACAAATAGAAATGATCACACTCTGGGAGGCGACGGCTGGTGAAAAGACGCAACGACCCGTGTCCAGACGTGACTACTCAAACAAGTTGGGACACTATGAAAGTCGCAATCTTCTCTTACAGTGGAAGGAAATGTGCAGACTCCCCAGTCACCACCACGTACCTGGGTATTCGTGCATTCCACCGAAAGCTCGAGGCATGATCGGTCAGGCCAAAGGTGATGATGAGGATTCTGGGGACTCAGAGCATTCTAGAACCCAAAATTCTCTCGCATCGAGGACATCGCAGATTTGGTCCAGAAGTGGCTCAACTAAACGAGCCAGAAGTTTTCGAAGGGGATGGAGTACAGGGGGATGAGACTCTCTGACTTACCGCTATTGGGGGAAATCACCACGCTTCGCTTCCCGAAGAAGTTCATGATGCTGACCTTCAATCACTATTCAAGAACCTTCGACCCCCCTTACATCTCTGCCAGTACTAGGATAAAATGGCATCTACACTCATGATGACCTTCTCCTCTGTCGAGCGTTCCTGTCCAGTCTTCCGAGAGGTGCCTACCACTGATTTTACTCGCTCTCGAAGAATTCACTCCGGAGTTTCCATGACATGACTGATGTATTCTATAGCCAGTTTACTTCTCTAAGAGAATTCGTGAGGAACAACAAACATCTCCTCACAGTCAAGATCATATTCGGGGAGAGCCTGAAAAACTGTGCCAACAACTTTCAGAGCCAGATAGCCCTATATATAACTGTAATGAGGACGTAGCCGTTGTCGCCTTCATTAGTGAGCTGCAAGTCCGGGCGCAGAAGTTCATACAGATTGAAGAGGCGACTTGGGCTACCGCCAGTTGTGATTAGCCTACGATTATTCATTATTATATCGCATTTTCCCACCAATTTATGAATAAATTGTCGTTCTAAATCATGTTTTGGTCAGTATTGCAGGTAAATCCAGAGTTCAAGGGTAAAGGAGTAATAAGAGCTTAATTAATTCCATTTTAGGGTAATTAAATCCACATTACTTGGAGACCAAGTAAGGGATCATCTAGAAGATACGTTGAACCTAGACTCTTGCGCACGTCAGACGAATATCCGGCTAAAAATACCAAAAATGGAATATACCAAGAAGGTCCTCGAAGCCTAGAGATATTTCTCACCAAAACCAGGGATTTAACTGCCTGGTTTTGCTAAGAAAACGCGGCAAATTCCGAGCTTCCACGGCGTTTTGGTGGGCCCACGCGTCGATTTTTGACTTGTAGCCCCGTCTCGTCTTCTAGAAGCTGTATTTGCCTATATAAACCCCTGTATAGGTCCAGAACGCGAGCAGTTTTCATTTTTAGGAGTAGTTGCTGATTTTTTCTATGTTTTAGGTTAGTGTAGGTAGGTGCTCTTCATATCATTTCTCTTGTATTTTTATTTTTTTTAGATCTTTTAGTAGGGCTGAGAGATTCAGAGAGAGATAGAGAGGGATTGATGTAATAGATGGTGACAATCTATGTAAAGGTGCCTCCTTTCTTCTTCGATGTAATCTTCTCCATCTTCTACATGATGATTTACTAACTTTTCTTCTTCTCATGGCAATCTAACTACTAACCAATAACCATCTAACCACTTACTTGATAATCCACATGAATCGAGTAGTCTTTATAAGGCCTTGTTCTTGCAAGAGCCATTGATGGCTCATGATGATGGGTTCTAACATCTAACTTGCTAACTTTCTAACCAAGCTAACTCTCTCTTATTTCATGCTTTCTTTTAATGGTTTGATGATCTAATATTTGTATTAGCTTGCTCTTGATGCAAGTTTGAATGTGAAGAACCATCTCATTTGCCATGCTTTGTATCGTCTCTTGAAGCCAAGGATTAGTAATGGCCGAGGATCAAATGTGAGGTAACTATCATTAAGAGGTTAGCATGGTTAGTGGTCAATTAGTAGTTAGTAGCCATGAGTTTTTATTTTATCTCATTTTAAAAAGCAATTCTTTTATATTTTCATCGATGTTTTAACCGCTTCCTTTGTTTGTCTTTATTTTCATTTTCTTACTACAAGCTTCTTCTTCTTTCCTATTTGTTTTTAACAATTTTTCACATCGACGTTTTCATCACTCTTCTCCACCTACCACTTTCTTGTTTTCCTTTTCTTTTCTTTCATTTCTTTTTCTAATTCTTTTAACAAAGAAGAATTGTTAACATAAAATGTGAATAAAAACTGTCAATGCTTCTATCGCCTCCCTTCCTGTGGATTTGACCCGTTGAGCCATTGCTATAACGGAAGTATCGAGGGTACATTAGCACACATACGAGCTTTTCATTGATTTCATAAAACTACACATTTTTGAGTGCTAATTCCGCCCCGATCAAAATTTTTGGCGCCGTTGCCAGGGAAGGGAATGGTTTTGTTTTCACGTTTTTGTTAACATTGTCTTCTCTGTTTTGGTGTGCAAGACAATCTTTATAGGTGCTTAACATTACAGAATAAACATTAGCTTTGCATCTCCTTGCTCTTAAAAGCAGAGCCCCAGCTTCTAAAGAACCGCCGCGCAAATGCGACTTTTGCCGCGAAAACGCGGCCATGTTGTAAACATTGTGTATCTTGTTGTGCTGGGATGTATGATTGTAATAGCTAGTGGATCTATATTATTACTTTCCTGCTTTGATTGCCTACACACCGTAATAAACTAAAGAACTAAAATATGGTATTTGGACGCTTTTAAAATGGCTTAGACATTTGCATTTGGCACATGTCAATTCAATTCTAATATACTGTATTTTGTTCTGTTGTTGTGATCTGGATGGAGATGTACATATGGCATTGCATATAGCATAGGACAAACACGTGGGTGATTTATTGCTTTGTATTTTATTCTTGTCTATATTGCACACTGCACGAATTGAATCTAAGGGCAAAACCCAAACAAGATAAGGTGGGATTTCATCACCCTTCCTTAGCCTAAAAACCACCTCCCCACTCACACAACCCAAGCCCCAAGAAAAAAATTAATAGACGTTAGCCCCTAGGGACATCTCGGACTCATTAAGAGATTGACCGAGGGTGGAACTTATTTTGAATCTTACTCTTGTGAAATCGGTATCTAAGGTTGGGGATTAAGAGATTATGCCTCGAAGATCCGGGGTTTGACGTAATTAAGGCCCGTTGCTTACGCACGGATACCTCCCACCGTATTTTGCCCCTACCTGGCCGATTAGCTTGTGGTCGGATTCAAGCAACAACCTCTCCCGAGTAATCGACCAGTTAGGAGTCGTCTAGGTCTAGGTCAACCCTTCTATAGGCTTGGTTTTGATTTTTCCTTTTCTTTTTGTTTGTTGTTTGATTTTTCTTTTTTGTTTGTGATTGTTTGTGAAATGGAATTCAACAATAACAATTCTTTCAATCCGAATATGAATCCATATTTCACACCAACCCCATTTGATTCGGATAATTTCAACCCGACTTTTTACAATATGCACCAACCAAATACACCGGGTTGGACTTATCCGAATAAATACAACCCATACCCATATTCTTATGACTATAATTTCTAAAATAATTTCAACTCATCACAGAGTCAATGGGGATTCACCTCCCCCGAGTTTAATTTTCAATCTCCTTGTCCCCCATATCAACCCTGTCCACAAGTTTCACAATATTCATTCCCCGATTTCGCTTCCTATACTCCTTTTTATGAATCACCAATTGAAGAAAAATCTGAGTTAGAAAAGAGTATAGAAGGCAATCTACAAGAGGCCGAGCAACAACTTCAAAAATATTGGCCTCTCCAATTCCACAGTATTCTCAAGAGTCTTACTCAGTTCTACCTCCTCATAATGAACAACCATCTGCCCTGAAAATGAGTAAGGAACTCTTGTGTGAGTCCAAGCTTCAATCTCAAAACATTTCTGACTCACATTCTTCATAAAATTTCCAAAACCAAGATTCATATACTCCCATTCTAGAGCATCCACTTGTAGAAAAATCAAGTCTAGAAAGAGTATAGAAATCTTGCAGGAGTCTATGTTACAATTTCAAAAATCATCTGCCCAGTCTGTCAATAGGTTGGAATACAATTAAGTCAATTGGTTAGCATTTATAGGAATAAGGAAACTCTATCTTATCAACCTTTGACCAATTCAGTTATGTCAAACTCTATTGATCTGACCCAGGACTCTTGTCATTTTGAACATCAAGATTCAATTTCAGCACACCCACCTGAACTTGTCCAAACTTCAAATCCCATTGACATATTGGCAAGTTATCCTTTTCTTGAAATTGAACTTGAGCATGAATATGATCCTGAACTTCCACTTGATAATTCAATTTCACTTCCTTATTCAATATTGACTAAGGTGTTTTTACCTGAATTCAGGCCTTTTCCCGAGTCAGTATTGGATCCAGTACCAGTCTATTGTGAAATTGAATCACCAATCATTTATGATGATCATATTGAACTTGACCAATTTCATACTTTTGAAAGTCCCATTGATAAATTGGCAAGTTCTTATTTTTATGGAATTGAACTTAATGAGGAATGTGACTTTGATCCTCAAATTTGTGATCCAGTTCAAATTCTTGAATCAATATTGACTCCTGTTTTGTTACCCAATTTGAGCAACATTTTAAAGTCAGTTTTGATTCCCATACCTGTCATTCCTGAACTTGAATCACCACTCTTAGAAAGTCACATTCCATCATGGGGAAATAATGTGGACTTGAGATTCATCTTCTTGATTTGGACCCACTTCTTGAACCGATCTCGACTCCCAAACCTTTACTTGACTTAAGTCTTTTTCCTGAATCGATATTAGTTCCTGTATTTTCTGAGTCCAAATCAATCATTCCATTCTGGGGCAAGGGTCTTGATAAATTTGACTCTGAAATTATTTTGAAAGTTTGGAAATTAGATGGGATAAAATTCTTAATAAAAATCATTCATATCTACATCATTCTAGTGGGTTGTATTCTTGAAGTCTATGGTGGGTTCCTCCGGACTCCACGCAAGTTGGATTGGGCCGCATTTCGTGGACCAATCAGATCACCACCGGAACCACCACCTTGAGGTGATTTTTCCTTCCCTCTCTATTTATTTCATGCATACATATATCATGATGCATTGAGGACAATGCATGAGATAAGTGTGGGGGAGGGTTTACTAACATAGAGCTTTTAGATTTTCTTTCTTTTACACTTCTTTTGGGATATTTTTAGAAATCTTCCCTTTTGTTTAGGAATTTTCTCTTTCTTTAAAAACTTTTTGAAACAAGAGATAAAGTTTTGATCTATTTTTAAGAAAATTAAGATGATCTTAGAAATTAAGGAAGCCTTAATTATGACATCTTAAACCTAGTTGAAATAATGGATCTTGTTTTAAATTATAGACTAAGTAAGATAAATTGGAGAGATAATTTTATTTTGAATTTTTGCCTTAGATAGTATGCACTTCACACTTACACATTTTTTGGGATGGAAACAAAGACCTAAAATGTAATAAAGCAAAAAAATAAATAAATAAAAAAATGAATAAAATATCACTTATTAAGCTGGATAATTATGCCTCAAGAAGCATGATTATTCACGCCTAACGGTGATTATAAGAAGCAAATAATCCCCCTTAGTTTTGTGGCCTTGTTTACTCGAGTCCTTAAACCCGAGGATGTCATCTGGTGCCCTAGGACCGTCTGGTTTGGGAGTCATCGGTTATAGGCTCGCTACATTGGTGAACTGAAAGCCTAAGAAAACTAAGGGAAGAAAAAAGAAAATATATATATATATATATAAATGGCTTGATAGTTGGAGTTGAAATCCCAGAAATTTTCACTATCACAATGTGCATATTATTTAGGAGTGTTGTCTCCCAAAAATATTCAATCCAATTTTGAATTCTTACCTTAATTGAAGACAAGATCTTGCATAGAGACTAAGTTTAAGGAAGAATAATTTTTGGTGGACTTATGACCTTAGATCGCTTATATTTTTGCAAAAATATTTTGAACCTTTGTCTCTCTTTCAAAATGTGTTTTCAAAATACTAACATTTGTCTTCTTTCTTTATGGATTTTGTGGGTGCAATCCGCTGAAAACCCTCAGGAGACAACACTACTCCTCTAGAGGTAATCTAGAGGTTTAACGGCTTATTGCACACGCTCAGTGCAATCGCGTCACCTGCGAAAGTGGTGTAATAAACTTTGTAGTATAGTTTTTCTTTTCTTATTTTGCTCAGGACGAGAAAAAGATAAGTATGGGGGTGTGATTAGTCTACGATTATGCATTATTATATCGCATTTCCCCACCAATTTATGAATAAATTATCGGTCTAAACCGTGTTTTGGTCTCTTTTGCAGGTAAATCCAGAGTTCAAGGGCAAAGGAGTAATAAGAGCCTAATTAATTCCATTTTAGGGTAATTAAATCCGCATTACTTGGAGACCAAGCAAGGGATCATCTAGAAGATACGTTGAACCTAGACTCTTGCGCACGTTAGACGAATATCCGACCAAAAATACCAAAAATGGAATATACCAAGAAGGTCCTCGAAGCCTAGAGATGTTCTTCACCAAAACCAGGGATTTCACTCCCTGGTTTTGCCAAGAAAACACGGCAAATGCCGAGCGTCCGCAGCGTTTTGGTGGGCCTACGCGTCGATTTTCGATTCGTGGCCCTGCTCGTCTTCTAGAAGCTGCATTTTTCTATATAAACCCCAGTATAGGTCCAGAACGCGAGCAGTTTTCATTTTTAAGAGTAGTTGATGATTTTTTCTATGTTTTAGGTTAGTGTAGGTAGGTGCTCTTCATATCATTTCTCTTGTATTTTCATTTCTTTTTTGATCTTGTAGTAGGACTAAGAGATTCAGAAAGAGATAGAGAGGAATTGATGTAATAGATGGTGACAGTCTATGTAAAGGTGCCTTCTTTCTTCTCCGATGTAATCTTCTCCATCTTCTACATGATGCTTTGCTAACTTTTCTTCTTCTCATGGCAATCTAACTACTAACCACTAACCATCTAACCACTTACTTGATAATCAACATGAATCGAGTAGCCTCTATAAGGCCTTGTTCTTGTAAGAGCCATTGATGGCTCATGATGATGTGTTCTAACATCTAACTTGCTAACTTGCTAGCTAAGCTAACTCTCTCTTATTTATTATTTTCTTTCAATGGTTTGATGATCTAATGTTTGTATTAGCTTGCTCTTGATGCAAGTTTGAATGTGAAGAACCATCTCATTTGCCATACTTTGTATCATCTCTTGAAGCCAAGGATTAGTGATGGCCGAGGATCAAATGTGAGGCAACTATCATTAAGAGGTTAGCATGGTTAGTGGATCAATTAGTAGTTAGTAGCCATGAGTTTTTATTTTATCTTATTTTAAAAAGCAATTCTTTTATATTTTCATCGATGTTTTAACGCTTCCTTTGTTTGTCTTTGTTTTTATTTTCTTTACTACAAGCTTCTTCTTCTTTCCTATTTGTTTTTAATAATTTTTCACATCGACGTTTTCATCACTTTTCTCCGCCTACCACATTATTGTTTTCCTTTTCTTTTCTTTCATTTCTTTTTCTAATTCTTTTAACAAAGAAGAATTGTTAACATAAAACGTGAATAAAAACTGTCAATGCTTCTATCGCCTCCCTTCTCTGTGGATTCGACCCGTTAAGCCATTGCTATAACGGAAGTATCGAGGGTACATTAGCACACATACGAGCTTTTCATTGATTTCATAAAATTACACATTTTTGAGTGCTAGTTCCGTCCCGATCAAAAAGTTGCCCCCCGAGACCTGGTCCCGAGGTAAAGAAACTAAAGACACAGTTCCCCCAGAGGAAGAACTCGAGCCACAATTCGTCTGATGTCCACAAGCCAGCCAAGCGTGCTACCAAATCCAGCAAGAGAAGTGAGGCAGATGCTGACCTCATTTCAGTCAGGGTGTCCATTGATCAAATCTTCAATGCCCTTAAAGACCAGCCCTGGGTCAGACGGCCGACCAGACCTCTTCCACTGAATCTGAGAGAATCGGGATCCAAAGACTACTGTACCTTTCACGAAGGGAGGGGCCACCTCACAGTTGACTGTTGAACCTTTTAATAGCACCTTCAAGACCTAGTCAACAAAGGATATCTTTAAGAGTTCATCATCAACCCTAGGCTATCCTAAGAGATTATAGTGCAGAGGTAGCCCAAGACCATGGACGAACACATGGGCAGCACCCTCATCAAATACAGGGAGGTGAATGTATCTTTGAAAACTCCCAGGTAGAAGGCACTACCACTAAGAAGAGGACCATCTACATCCACGAAGCCCAGAGGGACAACTATATGAAAATAGTGACATGCCCACCTACATCTTCAGGAAGGCCTATCTTTTTCTCAGAAGAATATGCCTATTCCGTGCACTTCCCGCATAACGATGCTTTGGTCGTGACTATGCATATCTGCTGCTACAAAGTGTGAAAGATCTTGATTGACGAGGGGAGTAGCATCAACATCTTGTACAACCATGCTCTAGATCGAATGGAGGACACTCCCGAGCTAGCCCGAAAGTTGATCATCCCCAAGACCCAGTCACTCCCCTACAGATTTGACAGGAGCGAGGCATGTTCTCCTAGCATAATCGAGTTCTCTACGTAGATCTATTCAACGTTGACACAGAATTCTGTGTCCTAGACATCCAATCACCCTACAATGCCATCCTCGAGAGGTCATGAATCCACATGATGAGCAGTCCCGTCCACCCATCATCAACTACTGAAGTACCCTACACCATCTGAAATGGCAAACATAAGGGGGGACCAGGCGATGTCTAAGCTAATAGCTGCAGTAGCTTGAAAAAGATCCAGTTGGGCACAAAGGACCTCCCGAGCAGGTCCTAACGAAGACTCTCCCATGGACAAAAAGCAGAAGAGGATTATTGATCAATAGCAATCATGATACAGTGAAAGCTGAGACCCGACTTAGCTATCGAGTTAGGAAACCCTGACAACAAGACCTAAGAGGAGCTAGAGTCATTCAATGTAAACCCACATCACCCAGAGCGAACCCTCCAAATTGGTTCAAGTCTGCACCCTCATGAGAAGACATTGTTCAAATAATTCTTCTAGGAAAATGCAGACGTATTCGCGTGATCCCCTTCTGATATGCCTCCCGAATTCATCTGTCACAAGCTCTCCATCAAGGCGGATGTTAGGCCAGTGAAGTAAAAGCCTAGGAGAATGAACTAGGAATGGTGTCGCACCATCAACGAAGAAGTCGAACATCTACTCCAAGCAGGCTTCACTCGAGAGACATTTTACCCTGACTGGCTATCAAATCTCATCCTCGTGGAGAAAAAGAATGGGAAGTGGAGAGTCTACATCGACTTTACCAACCTAAATGAAGCTTGCCCAAAGAACAGTTATCCCCTTCCAAGGATCGATCAACTAGTAGAGGCGACGGCTGGCCATGAGCTCCTTAGCTTCATGGACTCATATTCTGCCTACAATCAAATCAAGATATACCCACCAAATGAAGAAAAAATTGCCTTCATAACTAATCGAGAAATCTATTGCTACAAGGTGATGCCCTTTCGACTCAAGAACATTGGGGCCACGTTCCAGCGAATGGTTAACAAAATCTTTCAAGATTTGATCGAGAGCACCATGGAGGTATACGTCGATGATATGTTGGTGAAGAGTGTACAACGCAGGACCACCTCCAACATCTAGACAAAGCCTTCGATCTCCTTAGGTAATACAAGGTGAGGCTTAACCCTGAGAAGTGTACATTCGGAGTGGCTTTTGGAAAGTTTTTGAGATATCTGGTCACTCAATAAGACATTGAGACTGACCCCGACCAGATATCTACAATTCTAAACATGAAGACACCCACTTGTGTGAAGAATATTAAAGGTATTTGCATGAAGGCAAAAGACTCACGGGTATACATGTATATTTATTAGATTTGAATTTACAATACATATACATGAAGTAAAAATAAAAAAAATGGGCAAAACAAGTGTAGATGAGATAATCATCAAAACTAGTCTATACATGTGTATATAGTGGTTACAAATAAGCATGAAGTGCAAACATATACGAATCAATTTGTTCTCACTATTTGTACATGTATAAATATGAGTTTTGATAAAAGCTATATTTAAACTAGTATTTACCACATGAAGCACAGACAAATAAAACATGCTCAAAATATTATATAAAGGAAAGCATATAAATAAACTAAGAGTTTTAGAGATAGTTACCAACACATGAACTATACTCTAATTCTCCAAATCATCAAAATTATTTAATCTTCAAGGTATATATATGTTTTGACAATCACAAAAAGTATACATACATATCCCTAAACACAATTGAGTCCATATATAAAGATTTGCATGAAAAGCAAATGACTCAAGGGGTATACATGTATATCTTAAGGTTTGGCAAAATGGACATATACATGAAGTTAAACACAAATTTATAAAACAAATTCAAAAATGGGAATATAAGTTTAAAGTGCATGAATCATCAAAACTAGACTATACTATCACATCTAATGGGTTCAAATAGGCATTCAAGCACAAACATATATAGATTTATTTGTGGCCCACTATATGTACAAGTATAAATCCTAGTCTTAATGAAAACTAACATTTAAACATATATCCAAATCATTAAGCATAAAACAAGATATAAATCATCATGAGGAAACATAAACATGATTATTATGTAAATTCACATGTTATTAAACCTATGATAAACATGATAGCTAAACAAATGGTGAGAACACAAAATAATAGTCCATATTAAACATGGGTGTCTCAAAATGCTAAACATGCATATCAAAGATTTAATAAACATGGCATTATAATAATAATCTACAAACATCAAAACATGCTATAAGTTATGAACATGAAAAGCATGCTAATATAAACAAGGAGTTAGAGATTTGATACCAAAACCAATGAGGGCACCTCTCTAGTTCTCCAAAACAAGGTGGTCCTCCCACCAAAACCTCCTTGATAGTGATGCATCAATATGTGTGTCCATCATGTCCATTTGCATTCACCATCAAGGCACCAAATCTCTCACGTCTTGTGAGAGCCCTTACCTACATCAAAAACAACCGGTGGGGATTTTGGTACCCATTTTCTTTTGGGTCCTTGGGGTTAGCTTTAAAAGGCACCCAAACATTTTTATAATTAGCAAAATTTAAAGAATGAATCTTATCATAACAAAACTTTGCTAAATGGCCTTTGCGGCCACAATGTGTACAAGTGTACACCTTAGAATGCACATGTGTATGTTTGTGATCGTGTTGTGCAAAATGTGCATATGCATGAGAGTGATGTGCATGAACATGTGGAGTTTGTTTCTTTGAAAACAAAGACTCCAACCTAGAATGATTAAAAGCACAAGAGCTCAAAGTTGAGCTCAAAACATTCATTTTGTTTTTCAAAACATTAATCTCACTAGTGGTGGCATGTAAATCATGGTGAGATATAAAATCATTTTTCTTATTCTCTTTCGAAACATTTTCTTTTTCTTTTTCAAACATTTTTCTTTTCAAAGAGTTATTTTCATTAAAAGCAATTTCTTTTTGTTTTTCCACAAAAACAATTTTATTTTTCAAACTTGTGTTTCCTTCACATAAATCATTCAATTTAGACATTAAGGAAATATTCTCATTTTTCAAAAACTCATTTTCTTTTTTTAAGCATGCAACTCTATTTCTAAATGAATCATTTCACTAAGCATGCAATCAAAATTCTTTTTCAAATTTTTATTATTCTTTTTAAGCATGTCATATTTTTCAAGTAATAATTGACAAAATGTAGAAAGCTCTTCATATGACATCTCATCTTCATCTATCTCGGATTCGGTAGTTACCTCAAGGGGGTTATCCCCTTGGACCATATAGCATAAGTTGGAGGTATCGCTTCCAACGTCCGAATCGCTCCCCGCATAATATAGATCCTTTTCGCTGAGGGAGGTGATGATGTTCCATGCTACAAAAGCCGAATCAACATTAGAAACCCTAGATAAATATTCATCATTTAGGGTTGACTTTAAAGCATGAAGGGCTTTTGCATTAGCCTCAAAATTCTTGCTATCATTAACATATGATTCTTTAATTGTAGCAAGATAAACATGAAAACCTAAGGCTTTGAGGTATAAGGACATCTTAACCTTCCAAATTTGGATGTTAAGAATGTCAAATATGGGTGGTGACATGAAATCCATGGTGTGTGTACAAATATTGTGATTAGCCTAAAAATGAGGATCTTTAACTCTAGGTTGTTAGACCCAAATTCAGAGCACTAGCTCTGATACCAATTGAAAATCACCTAGAGGGGGGGTGAATAGGTGATGGCTAATCTAATGGTCACTTAATGAACAAATAATGCGGAATTAAAAACTATTATGACCTAAACTAAACTCTTACACTAAACACCACGTATAACACAAGAGTGTAGCCGAATTCTCTGTGAAAGGCTCTGGACTAACTCCTCAAGATTCCCCTGGATATGGGTTGAGGTGCCGCGTTGGCTCTCTTGGTTGAATACAAGTGTTAGCAAACAAACCCACGCATGTATATCAATATGAGTACAAATGAATATCAAGCATATGAATGTAAGCACAATAAAAAATGCAAGATATAAATAAGAGATAGAGAGAAAGAGTGAGCAATCACAAACACAAGGGATTTGTTTCGAGGTTCGAGCACACTTGCTCTACATCCCCACCTTCGACACACGAAGGATTTCCACTATGCTTGATCCTAATGGATCACTCCTTCGTGCCGCAACACCTACAAGCCCTCGGACTCTCTAGTCCCGTACACACCGCGAGCCCCACAAGCTCGTCGAGGCCGCACCTCAAACACGGAGTTCACACACGAACTCGAAATAACCGCGAGCACACTTGCCCGCCTCCTCAAAGCACAAGAAAAGATCTCTTGGTGATCTAAACACTTTGATCACCAATAAAAACTCTCACAACAAAACCCTATAGGTAGATATAGCAATTAATAGCTCAAGTAAGGTGTGAGAAAACAAGGATGGAATTTGTGGAAGAAAACTCAAGAAATCTCTTTTAACACTCTTGATAAAAACTCCCCTTTTGAATGGAAATATTTACTCCTAATCAAGTGGAGGAAAACCTCTAAATAGTCTAAGAAAAACTCGTGAAAACTCACTTGAAAATCTTGGAGAAAAATAATGCCCAAACCCCAAATTTATAGGGCTAGAAAAACTAGTCGTTGGGGTCTGTCAGACCTGTCGGTCGACCGCCCGGTCGACCGGCCAACGGTCATATTTCAGACCGTTGTACCATCGGTCGACCGGCCGGTCGACCGATACAGGATACAAAGAGCACAGCTCTCTATCCGATCGACCGGTCGGTCGACCGGGGCCTTTCCAGAGAGCAGAGCTCTCTGGACGGTCGACCGGGTCGGTCGACCGGTCACCTGCCAGGTCTGGGCATGCACGTCCGTGCACGTCGGTCGACCACCCGGTCGACCGACTTCAGAACTCGGTCGACCGGTCGGTCGACCGCTGAAGCCTGAAAAACAGAAAACTTTGAATATAAAGTTGGTCATTTTAACTTAAATAAAATCCATAAAATACTAAAAAATCTACAAAAATAGTTTTAACACTTTACTTTGATAATCAAACATGCTTGCATAAAATTAAGGCATGTTACAAATGATTTGAACTATTTTTGTAACTTGGAAAAATATGGCTCAAACTAAAAACAGTATTTTCCAAATTGATTTTTCCAAAACTTGTTTTTCCAAAACTTCACCAATAACAAAAACAAGATATTTAAATACTATTAAAGCATATGGTGCATGGATATGATCCACTACACAAACAAGGTGAAATATCTATATTTTTGACATTAAGCACTAAACATGGTTTCGGTTAAAAAGGCATGAAAATAGGAAATTTCAAGTATACATGTTTTAACCAAAAGGAACAAATCGGAATTTTCTAAAGTAAAAATTCTTTTATGAAAACAAACTAAATCAAGAGTGTGTATGCATATAATACTTGAGCAATCCACCAACTATTCTATCCTTTACATTTTAAACTAAAAACAAAATCTTATACCTAGACACAAGTCTTGATCTTGAAGTCTTCCCTTGAAGTCTTCTCAACTTCTTGACTTGGTCCAAACCGATCCAACGAGCTCATCTCTTCTAGATGTGATCTTGATGCTTAGGCTCGTGAATCAACCGGTGCTAGCTCCAAAACATGACTTTAAATCCTTTGTTGAAGCACTACACCTAGTAAGATCTTGATAATGAATCTGTCACTAATTAAACACAAGATCATTAGTACTATAACTACATGAGTTGATCATCATCAAAACTAGAGTGATGGGCATTTGGGCCAACAAATAGTGTTTATAAAAATTTAAATGAAACTACTTGCAGGAAATAAAAAATTCACAAGATAAAACTCAGAAAATGCAAATGCAAAGACAAGAGAGTTATCCTGGTTCGGTCCTTGTGACCTACATCCAGTCCCCAAGCAAGTCGCTTGAGATTTTTCTTTCCTGATTTATTTGGGTACACCCACAACCAATACCTTGTACACCACTTGACAAAAAGCCCTTTGCCAAATGTGCACAACTCCTCTTTACAACCAAGAGAACAAACACCTTGTACAACTTTCTTCTACACCAAGAAGACGCCCTTGTACAATGATCCTCTTTGAATGATTACAACTGATCCTATAAGCCTTGAATCTGAATGTGCCTGTGGACAAGGTTTCTTATAGGAGGACTTTCAGAAATCTTCACAATATAGTTAGATTTTGGTGAAGAAACAGAAAGTGGAATAGGTTTTCAGAAAACAGAATTTTTGGAGAGATATTTTAGGCTGAAAACTTTAGATTTGAATTGGTGATTTGACCCTAGGATAATACCCCTATTTATAGGTGAAATTCATAGTAAGTTAGGGTAGCTATCAGGCCAAATTTGAATTTTGAAACGTTGGTTAACACACCAGAATTCACCAACTGCACAGCAGTTATCAACTGCAATTAGTCGACTAGGATAGGAGAGTAGTCGACTTGATGAACAAAATTTTCAAAGGTTAGTCGACTAATATATGGGGTAAGTCAATTATAGTCAGGCTGATACGGATACTTAGTTTCTGGAAAGCTGATTGTAGTCGACTATATAGGCAAGGTTAGTCGACTAAAGGATGGGTTAGTCGACTATATTTTTTGGGTAGTCGACTAAGTGTGATGCCAGACAAGAAACAGAGAGTAGGAAAATTTTTGTAAAGGGGATTAGTCGACTTGGAAAATGTTATAGTCGACTAGGGTATCTGTTAGTCGACTATACTTGGAGTTCAAATCGACTAATGTTGATGCCAGAGAACAAACAGAAAGTTGGGTCATTTGTTTAGAAGAACTTAGTCGACTAGGGGTTTTATCAAGTCGACTATAGGAAGGGTAGTCGACTATACTAGGATGTCAAGTCGACTTATAAAGGGGTGTGTGTGGTGTGTTCAAGGCTTTTCACAATATTCTAAAATTACACAAAAATACCCAAATTTGCAACAGAGGTAGAATAACCATAATGTAGTAGAAATGCTTGTCCATCATCAAAATCTTTCAACTTGGTAGGCTTCAACATTCTCCCCCTTTTTGATGATGACAACCTATGTTTATGAAAACTCCCCCTGCAGCAAAACTCCCCCTGCAGTAAATAGGTTATAACAAATGATATATAATCAAGTATTCTTGTTTGCCCCTGCAGAAAGTGTTAAGTTTCCCCTGCATTGCCATATGTCAATATCCATCACATATATATAGTGCCATAACACACATATGTTTTTTTGCAGATATAGAACATAACACAGAAACATAACACAAACACAGATGTTCTCCCCCTTTGTCATTAACAAAAAGCAGAAAACATACATAAACATACATTGTTTTCATACTGAAGTACACATTAAAAGAGTGTTAAAAACAGAAAAACATAAAGATGCAAAGGTCAAAAAAAACACACGTAACAACGCCAACGCCAGAATCGTCAAATGTCGGATCCAGGAGGAGGAGGTGGTGGAAAATGAGTCTTGAGGATATTCAGAATCTCCGTTTGAGTGGATGCAAATGAGTCCATCTTCAGTTGCATATGCTCAAACTGAGTCATCAACAAAGATTGATTTTGGAGCAATGTAGTTTGAGAGTCCTGAATGACTTGTTGTTTGGCATGAAGAGATTCTATCTCAACTGACAGAGAATTGTAGAAGGCATCGGCATATGAAGGAGGTAGTTGAGATAAAGGTGGTTCAGTGAAAGGAGGTTGTGTAGAGAAGGAAGGAGGTTGAGTGGAACTTTGTGGCGGAGGAGAGGGTGGTTGTGGAGGAGGATGAGTAAAATCAGTAAGTTTCATACGGTGAAGAACGCACGATCAAAAGGTTTGAAGACCTTGATGACATTAGTTTCGGAAGCAAGATCAATGTGAAATTTTTCGAAACACGTGTGACAAAAATGTTCCATATGGAAGGAAGGAGGTATGAGGCTTAACCATAGTATCAAAAATAATTTTTGCCCAATTGACATCGAGTCCAGCCATAATGGCATAGACACAAGTGGCTAACTCTCTGGAATAGTAGTTATAGCTCCCGGTTTTAGGGCAAATATTGTATGCAAGGATACGACCTATAAGACGGGGGATTGGTTTCAATTTGTTGTTCGTCATAGGTAATCCTTGTCCGGGAAGAAAAATGCTATATAACACCTCCGCATCATCCATATTAATATCATTAATAGAGAGGTCGTGATAGGGAATTGAAAGTATACGGCCGATGGATTTAGGGGATAATTTGATGTTAATACCTTTAACCAATGAATATATATGGACATCATCCTCATTATCTTCAAAGGTTAAATTAGTACTAAACAAGTGAATCAAGAACAGATAATAGCCTTGCCTAGAATCCGTAGAGAATATATGAAAAAGTTCACAATTTTGAAAATATGAGACAATATCATAGTGATAAAAATCATCATATTTAACAAATCTACCGGGTAGAATTTCTAAGGAGGAAATTCTAAGGAAGTCCTCTTCTAGGGCAGGATTTTTCAGAAAAGCCCTAAAATGAACTTGAGAGGAGGAAGAAGATGGTGTGAACTTGGTTTTCTTTGATCTAGACATGCTTAGAACTGAAATTAATGGAAGATACAGCAAGAAATGGAAGGAAATTTCAGAGATTGGAAGGGATTTACCAAGAAATCAAAGGAGGAAAGTGGTTGGGTTCACAGCTTCTGGATGTCCTGTAGTCGACTGGTTCCTTCGGCTGGGAAGAGAAAATGGTGAAAAGCTAGGGTTTTGATGAAGAATAAGGGTAGAATAGGAAAGAAAATACCAAATCAATGGTTAGGATTAAAAAGTGAGTGAGATCGGATCCAAAACTGATGATACGGGTCGGGTTTCGAAAAGTAAAAACCAAAATCAGAATACAGGATTTCACAACATTAGTCGACTTGGAGTTTGGGACTAGTCGACTAATCCATTTACTACTCGACTAGTTGAGTATTATAGTCGACTAAGTTTTAGAAATCAAAAAATCCTATGTTTCTGTTGATGCAAATTAGTTGACTGGGTCACTGTTAAGTCGACTAAGTGTGTAATAAGTCGACTAATAAGTCTTGATAAGTTGACTAATTAGGGGAAAATGCCTTTAAAAAATTCTAAAAAAAATATTTAAAAATTAGAAAAATTGCAAATACCCAATTCTCTTCGAAATTTCATGAAAATATATTCTTTAAGAGGTTTTGTAAAAATATCTGCAATTTGATTATCAGTTGATATAAAATTTAGAGAAATATCACCTTTTAAAGCATGATCACGTAGAAAGTGATGGTAATATCAGTATGCTTAGTACGTGAATGATGAACTGGATTTTTAGATAAGTTAATAGCACTGATATTATCATACATAATAGGTGAGTTTGTGATATACATGCCATAATCAAATAAAGTTTGTTTCATCCATAAAATTTGAGCACATGCAACACTAGCAGCGATATATTCTGCCTCGGTTGTTGATAATGACACAGAATTTTGCTTTTTACTAAACCATGATACTAGTGAATGTCCCAAAAAGTGACAAGTACCACTAGTACTCTCCGATCAGATTTACATCTAGCAAAATCAGCATCACTATATGATAGTAAATCAAATGTGCTTGATTTTGGATAAAATAAACCATAATTGATTGTGTTATTTAGATATCGAAAAATCCTTTTCACTGCTTTAAGATGTGATTCCTTAGGATTTGACTGATATCTAGCACATAAGCATACACTGAACATAATATCAGGTCTACTTGAAGTAATATATAGTAAAGAACCAATCATACCTCGATATAGTTTCTGATCAACATTCTTACCATTTTCATCTTTGTCTAGGAATGTAGTAGTACTCATGGGAGTATTCTTATGACTAGAATTTTTCATGCCAAATCTTTTTAGAAGTTCCTTTGCATACTTACACTGAGAAATGAAGATTTCATCCTTCATTTGCTTTATTTGCATACCGAGAAAGTAAGTAAGTTCGCCCATGAATCAACATGAGGCATGCATCACCCTATGAGATTAGTAAGTTAGTAAACTAGAAGGGTTAGCTAGTCATGTTAGAGAGAGTTAGCTAGACATTGAAATGAAAAGAACACAACAATTCATGGAAGAAGAAAATGCAATGGAAATTAAAGCTTGAAGAAAGTAAAGCACAAGAAAGTAAAGCACAAGAATTAGCAAAGATGAGAAAATAGATGGATCAATCCTTACATTCAAGTTGTCACCACTTCAATTACAAGCTCTTACATTCTCTCTTTCTCTCTTTGCAGAATTTTAGAAGGAGGAAGAAGATTACAAGAGCACTAAAAAAACTAGAGAAAATCCCTACAGTTCTCTCAAAAATACAAGCTCTTCTCTCCAATTCTCTCCTCCCTCTTTCGTAGAGGTCCTAGGGGTCTATTTATAGGCTCCAGAGGATGAGGCTCTTAAATCTTGACCGTGAGATCAAAACGCTGGCTTAATGGCCAGATTACTGCCGCGGATCGGCGGCCAGAGCCGCGTTTCCGCTGCAGAATCTTGGCCGTTGCACCAACGATTTCTATTGTCGTTCTGTTACAGTCTGTTGGCCACGCTGGATCTTCTAGAAAGCTGGGGATATTCGTGGATGACTCCAGATCTGGGCTAGACTTTTGGCTTTTCCTTTTGGCTCTTTAATTAATCCCAATAATTCCTTGATAATTCCTTGATTATGGGCCTTCCTCTCCATTAATGGTGGACCTGCAAATTTAGAGAGAAAAGAAATAAAAACCTCATTTTTATTTACATAAAGCATGATATGGAAGTGGAAAATGATGCAAAAATGAACTACAATCACACCCCCATACCTAGCTTTTGCTCGTCCCCGAGCAAAAAGAAAAAGACAAAAAATCCTAGCTAAATTATTTAACCACTTTCGTAGGTGACACGATTGCACTAAGCACGTGCAACAAGCCGTTAAACCTCTAGGTTACCCTAGAGGAGGAGTGTTGTCTCCTGAGGGTTTTCAGCGGATTGCACCCACAAAATCTAAAAAGAAAGAAAAAATGTTAGTGAAAAATTTGATCCATATTTTTCAAGAATTTTACTTGATCTATAGGTTTCGGGTTACCCTAAACTCATCATTCTTTTTATAAGTGTCTATTTAGAGTTTTGCCTTCAACTTAGGTTAAGTTTTTAAGGAATAGAGCGAAGACCGGATTTTACATCAAACCTAGTATACATACATCTATAAATATGAAGGATTTTTCTTAGACAAAAGTTCATTTATTTACTATATATACAATATATTTATTTTTTTAATTTTTTATTCATTTATTTATTTATTTATTTATACATCCTTAGCTTCCTTAGGCTTTCTAATTAACCCATGTAACAGCCTCTTACCGATGACTCCCAAACCAGTCGGTCTTAGGGCACCAGATGAAGATACATCCCTAAGGTACAAGGACTCGAGTAAACTAGGCCACGAATACTAAGGACTTAACCACCTTTAGGCGTGACTGGCCATGCTTCTTAAGGCACAGCTAACCAGCTTAATTAGTGGCTAAGTAATTATTTAATTATTTATTCATACTTATATATATATTTTTTATATATGTGTGTAAATAAAATCACTAAGTCTTTGATGAATCCTTCAATATGTTTAATGTATATATCCTAAAGAAAGAATTAAAATCTAGTTATCTTTCTTATCCTTTTTTACTTAACTTAAAAATCCAACAAAACTCCTCTTTTCGACTTATATTAAGAAATCATAGTTAAGAGTTTCCTTAATTACTAAAGTCAAGTTTGATTCTTTAAAAATGGATCAAAATTTTCTCTTTTTTTTTATGGTTTTTCTAAAAGGAAAATGAAAAATCCTAAAAAGAAAATGAAAACTAAAAAGAAAATAAAAAATCTTAAAAGAAAATAAAAATCCTAAGTTAATATCTACCCCCCATACCTATCTCATGCATTGTCCTCAATGTATGCAAGATAAAATATGCATGAAATAGGTAAAGGAACAGAATCACCCCCGTCGTCGTTTTGGACCAGCGGCGGTGCTAGGTCCAGCCGACTGTGAACGCTGAAGGCCGGCCTCAATACGGTCTAGTCTAGATTATTGCTCCTCCATTTGTTTCCTCAGACGAACTTGTCCCCTAAAAATTTTCTTCATGCCCCGCCAAATGGTGGACATGAATGCACGTGAGTCCGTAGGGGGTCCTGGTGCCAAAATGCGGGCTTATCTTCCTCCTCTAGACTCTCCTCAGAAGAGGACTCCACTGGCACATTCTCGAGCTGGACACTAGGGTCCAGACCGCATGTAAGCAATGGTTATAGGCACTAGTGGCCCTCTCATGTACTACAAACATCCGGTCATAAGCGTCAAATACAGCGTCCGGTAGGAAAGTCCTACAGAGACGCGTAATCAGAATGGCGTGTGAAGTTTTAGCACCCTGGGTGCGTAAGGAGTTGGTAATGATGGAATGGAAGATGGTCTTGTTGAGGCAGACCGTGTGCTGCCTAGTCATAAGGTCGTGAATTATTTGCAACACCGGGCAGTTAAAAGAAGTGGTGTGGTCCAGACCCAGAATATTGCGTTGGATCCATCATCCAACGCAATGTACATTACGGAAGGTGGTACTGGCCTTAAGCCCGCGGTCTTGTTCTGTGCAGCGGGCCCCCATAATGAACATGTAGTCAATGAGTGGAAGGGGGTCGCTATGTTGTGGGTAAGTAGGGACGTGAGTGATGAGTGAGTTCCTCAAGGAGAGTAAGCGTGATAAAAATATCTCCTAGGGGTATGTGAATCGTGAATTGGTATGTGTTGAAATTAACCGATGCATGATCAATGGAATTATAAAATGATGTCACTAATTCGGGGCAATAAAATGCATCATGTTCGGAGTTATCATACACGAGGGAATACCAATCCCATGCACGGATCCTATCAATGAAAATGTGCCCATACCCATTGTTATCACAAAGAATTTTAGAATAATCCTTCTCAGCAAACAAAGATGGTGCCATGCTAAAAATATAGATCAACACAATAGATTGGAAGATTAGAAAGCAAACCACCCCCGGAATACGTGGGGGGAACTCAAATCCAATTTGCAGAGGGCACTGGATCAAGAATTCGGACGATCGGGCACCAGATCGGCTAAGAGCAGAGCAGAACGACTCCAAAGGACCTTGGCGGCATACCAGCAGAGCAAAGACAGCCGCGAAATCGCGGCTCTAGTCGCGCAAACGCGGTAGAAAGGTCGAGACAGTGGAGGAGAAAAATTTTGAGGGGCGGTGCTTGAAGAGATTATTTCAAATCTGAGATGCGTATGAGGTTTGAGGGGAGAGAGTAAGGGTAGATGAAATTTATAGGGGGCTGAAAGAGGTGAAGTCCCAATATTATCCTAGGTTGGAGTTGGATATTTACAACCCTAGGTTGATTTGAAAAGGGATTTATGAAGAGGTGGAACTCTTGGTGCTAATTAGCACCAAAGTCCAATTTTTTTGAAGTTATTATTTTTTTTGCTTTTATTAATTTTTTTATTTTTATTTATTTACAAAAGGGTCCCAAAATAATTTACAGGGAAAATGTACAACATGAAGTATCTCCACCACCTAGGACTTCTTTCGGTCGTATCCCTCTAGCCCGTTTCCATCGTTCCAATGGGTCCTTTCATAGGGTTCAGTTGGGAAACCAGTTATATTGTCATGTTAGCCTTTGGCATCCCCAGTTTCACCTTTTTTAGTTGTTTCGTCCTCATATCACTACAATCCTTATTAAAAACTTGTCATCACCACTTTTCTCATTTGAAACTTCTTCATTGTGAATGCCAAGGAATTCTAACTCATCTCCATATATCTCCTCAAAGCTGAGGTCAACACTTTCCCCTAGAGATGTGCATTTAATCAAAAGATCCCTAGTTGGTCCATCCAAACACAGGAGTTCTTCTTCGAAGAGGTCTTCAAAAAGTATGTCAATCAGAGGTTCTTGAATTATATCCTCAAGGGATACATTCTTGGTTGGCTCTTTGAAAGTGAAGATATCCAAATCAAATTTCCCCTTTTTAAAAAGTACTCTAACATTAGGATCTTCCACATCAAGATGATTGCATTCATTTTGAAATAATTCATTAAGAAACAGTGACTCATCTTCTGAATCTTCACTCTCTTCCTCACAATTATTTTCAACAAAATTTACCTCAAATGTTTGATCTCTTGTCTTACGAGGTTGTTGTCTATGTTGAAGACATTCACTTCTCTAGTCATGTCGCCAAAAGTTAACCTCATGGATCCATTCCTACAATTTATTAAGGCATTTGCAGTAGCAAGGAATGGTCACCCCAGGATAACAGGAGTTTGAGCCTGATGAGTGGAATTAGACACAGGTTGTGTCTCAAGAACTATGAAATCATCAGGGTAAATAAACTCCCCAACTCTGATAAGGACATCATTAATCTCCCCTTTGGGAATCTTCACAGAACGATCTGCCAGTTGTATCGTAACTTTGATCGGACGGAGGTCGCCTAACCCTAGTTGTTTATACACAGAAAAGGGGAGAAGATTGATACTGGCTCCCAAATAAAGTAATACCCTAGTAATAGTAGTCTGTCCTATGATAGAAGAGATGGTTGGGCTCCCTGGGTCCTTGTATTTCACAGGAATTGGCCCAGTGAACAACTCGCTAATGTTTGAAGTTAGGAAGACTTTCTTAGGGACATTTGCTTTCGTCTTCTTTGTGCACATTTCCTTTAAAAATTTGGCATATGAAGGAACTTGTTGTATGGCATCAAGAAGAGGTACATTGATTTGGACCTGATTGAACATTTCTCTGATCTTCTCCATATGAGCATTCAGCTTTTAGTTTGCTAGCCTATTTGGAAATGGTGCAATAGGCTGGCATGGTTGCTCATCTGCCTTTTCTTTTTCTTTGGATTTTGAAGTTGATGGTTGTGAACTGGAAGATGCATTGTCTTGAGCTGGTTGCACTGGAACAGGAGGTGTTGATTTTGACACTGATTTTGACTCTGATTTGGTGGGTTGGTTAGAAACCTTATTACCTACCGCTTCATGGATCTCAGAATATGAATAGTGTTGTATTGACTAGGGTCCATGTCTTCAACTTCATGCATAGCGAAGTGATTTTTTAGATTGGGCACTGGCTGGCTTGGTAGCATTCCTTTTTGTCTTTCATTTAAAGAATTAGCCAATTGCCCTATCTGGACCTGTAACTTGTTCATATCCTGATGCTAGTTGGTCATCATTGAAGCCTGGTTTTGGATAGGGTTTCTATTATTTTTTCCAACTCTGATATTCTTTTGTCTGAATAACTCTGGGGTTGATGTTGCTGATATGTGGACTGGAAGTATGTTTGGAAATGTGGTGGGTTCTGATATGGTTGGAATTGTGGTGGACTTTGATATGAGTGGAAATTTGGTGGATTCTGGTTGAAACTGGGTTGAGGAGACTGAGCAGGATATTGATGTGAAAAATGGTTGCCTAGGTTGCTCAGGACCAGACTGACTCCAGAAAAAATTTGGATGGTTTCGCCATCCCAGATTGTACGTTTTGGAGTATGGATTGCGTTTGGTCTGGTATATGCAGCATTCGTATTCTCCTGATACATTTGAGACTGGTAAATAGGACACTCCTCAAAAAGATGGTTGAGATCATGGCAATAGGTACAACCCGGTTTGACCACAGGTGATGGGTTGACCTGGTTCACAGCAGAAGGTTCCCTTGATTCAAGCAGTTCTATCCCCTTCATCAGTTGTATTATTTTAGCCTCAGTAGCTATAGAGGATTCTATTGAATGCATACCGGTTCTGGAAGTGGTGGGAGTGGGTTTTTCTGGGCATAACTCCCACTGAATTGTTTTTTCGGCTAAGGCTTCAAAGAGATCCCACCCCTGATTCTCATATTTCTTTAAAAATTCTCCTTGGCACATGATTTCAAGGAGTGTCTTTGTTTGGTAATCAAGTCTATCATAGATAATTTGGTACTGTCGCCACTTCTCTATGCCGTGATGAGGACATAGGGCTAGTAAGTCTTTGAAACGTTCGAAATATTTCCAGAATGGTTCATTGGTTTCCTGCTTGAATTGCATAATGTTCTTTCTCATGAGGACTATTTTGTGAATGGGATAAAACTTTTTAAGAAAGATTTTTATAAAATCATCCCATGAAGAAATCGAACTGGCGGGAAGATTATAAAGCCATTTCTTAGCTATATCTTTCAGCGCGAAGGGTATGAACCTTAGTCTAACAGCATCCTCAGTTAATTGGAAAATTCTCATCATCACACATAGTTCTTCAAACTCACGAATGAAGAAATACGCATCCTCGGACTCTAGGACATGAAATCGCGGGAGTGTGTTTATAAATTGTGGCTTCAGCTCAAAATTATTTCCATTGGTCACTGGGAGAAGAATGCATGATGGAATCAACATGAGGCATGCATCACCCTATGAGATTAGTAAGTTAGTAAATTAGAAGGGTTAGCTAGTCATGTTAGAGAGAGTTAGCTAGATATTGAAATGAAAAGAACACAACAATTCATGGAAGAAGAAAATGCAATGGAAATTAAAGCTTGAAGAAAGTAAAGCACAAGAATTAGTAAAGATGAGAAGATAGATGGATCAATCCTTGCATTCAAGTTGTCACCACTTCAATTACAAGCTCTCACACTCTCTTTCTCTCTTTGCAGAATTCTAGAAGGAGGAAGAAGATTACAAGAGCACTAAAAAAACTAGAGAAAATCCCTACAATTCTCTCAAAAATATAAGCTCTTCTCTCCAATTCTCTCCTCCCTCTCTCGCAGAGGCCCTAGGGGTCTATTCATAGGCTCCAGAGGATGAGGCTCTTAAATCTTGACCGTGAGATCAAAACTCTGGCTCAATGGCCAGATTCCTGCCGCGGATCCGCGGCCAGAGCCGCGTTTCCGAGGCAGAATCTTGGCCGTTGCGCCAATGATTTCTGTTGCCGTTCTGTTACAGTCTGTTGGCCATGCTGGATCTTCTAGAAAGCTGGGGATATTCGTGGACGACTCCAGATCTGGGCTAGACTTTGGGCTTTTCCTTTTGGCTCTTTAATTAATCCCAATAATTCCTTGATAATTCCTCGATTATGGGCCTTCCTCTCCATTAATGGTGGACCTGCAAATTTAGAGAGAAAAGAAATAAAAACCTCATTTTTATTTACATAAAGCATGATATGAAAGTGGAAAATGATGCAAAAATGAACTACAATCATGGCTCATCTCAAATTCACTCTGCATGGTCTTAGAAAATTCTTGACAAAGATTATCGTTAGTAGATCCAAATAAAATATCATCAACATATATCTGAATGATTAAGATATCTTTATTAACATGTTTAATAAAGAGAGTTGTATCTGCTCTTCCCATCTTAAAATCAGAATTTAAAAGAAAACTTTTTAATCTATCATACCAAGCACGGGTGCTTGTTTTAAACCATATAAAGCTTTCTTAAGTTTAAAAATATGGTTTGGAAATTTTTCATGTTCAAAACCTAGAGGTTGTTCAATATAAACAGTTTCCTTAATAAATCCATTTAAAAAGGCACTTTTAACATCCATTTGATAAAGTTTAAAATTCATATAGCAAGAAAAAGCAAGTAAAATACGAATAGATTCAAGCCTAGCTACTGGTGCATAAGTTTCATCAAAATCAATACCTTCTTCTTGGTTGTATCCTTGTGCTACTAACCTTGCTTTGTTCTTAATAACTTGACCTGATTCATCAAGTTTGTTCTTAAAGACCCATCTGGTACCGATGACTGGATGATCAGTAGGACGTTTTACAAGATCCCAAACATCATTTCTGACAAATTGATTCAACTCTTCTTGCATTGTAATTGTCCAAAACTCATATGCACATGCTTCTTTGATATTCTTCGGTTCCATGAGTGATATGAAGGTAAATTGTGTCATGTAGTTCAACTTGGATCACGTCTGAACGCCTTGATTTATATCTCCAATAACCAAATCATGTGGATGATTCCTTACTTCAACATATGCTTTCGGTAACTCGTTAGGAGTCTCATCATCCTTAGAAATGTTAGTTTCATCAGAAGATATAACAGTATTATCAATAGGAGTATCTATGATATGATCATCATCATGTGGAGAAGTATTGGAAATAGGCTTAGTCAAGGATTCATCAAATTTAACATGTAATGATTCTTCAATAGTAAATGTTTTCTTATTAAATATTATATATGCTTTACTTTGAGTAGAGTATCTAACAAAAATACCTTCATTGCATCTAGCATCAAATTTATCTAAAGCATCTTTTGTATTTAAGATGAAACATTTACATCCAAAAATCTTAAAGTAAGAAACTTTAGGAATCCTGTTATAAAACAATTCATAAGATGTTTTATTTAAAATAGGTCGAATGAGCACGCGATTTAAAACATAACATGCAGTAGCAATAGCTTCAGCCCAAAAATATTTTGGTAAATTACTGTCCATAAGCATAGTTCTAGCACATTCTTGCAAAATCCTATTCTTTCTCTCTACAACACCATTTTGAGGAGATGCTCTAGGAAATGCAAAGGTATGTGTAATACCATACTTATCACTGAAATTTGCAAAAGATTCATTTTCAAATTCTCCTCCATGATCACTTCGAATAGTGACTATGTTTAGAGACTTTTGATTTTGAATTCTTTTACAAAAACTTGAAAACTCATCAAAAGTATCATTTTATTTTTTAGAAAAATTACCCATGAAAAACGTGAATAATCATCAACAACAACAAAAACATACCTACTTTTGTTTAAAGAAGGACCACGAGTAGGACCAAATAAATCCAAATGCAACAATTCCAAAGGTCTATTGGTAGAAACTAAATCTTTAGATTTAAAAGATGATTTCACTTGTTTTCCTAATTGACAAGAATCACAAAAATAATCCTTTTTAAAAGCTATTTTTGGAAGACCTTTAACTAAATCAAATTTAGAAATCTTAGGTTTTCATATTCAAATGACCAAATCTTTTATGCCATAAAAAATAATCATTATTAGAAACAAGTAAACATAAGTTATCATTAGATGATATGCAGGTTATTGATAACTCATAAATATTATTGTTACGAAAACCTTTAAATAAAATATCTTTCATGTTAGTATCATAAATAAGGCATGCATCTTTTTCAAAAATAATTTTATAACCCTTATCACATAACTGACTAATACTTAATAGATTGTGTTTTAAACCTCTTACCAAAAGAACATTTTCAATAAGGGGTTTTGAAATGTTACCAACTATGCCGGTACCAATAACCTTTCCTTTGTTATTGTCTCCAAATATCACTGTATCTCCCTTTTTTATTTGAACGGAAGATAGTAGTTGAATGTGTTCGGTCATGTGTTTGGAACACCCACTATCAAGTATCCACTTTCTTTATAAGGTACCTATAAGATAAAAAAATTTGTATAGTACCCATCATGATAGGGTCCGAAAAAGATTTACCTTTAGGAACCCAAATCCAATTGGAATTTGGTTTCCACTTGTTAGTATAAACATAATTATCAGAATTACAAACATCATGTATATAAGATGCAATATAAACATTTTTATCAACATTATTTAGATTCTTAGGAACCCATATATATTTGCATCTAATTCTTTTTGAAATAGTATTTCTTTTCACAAAAGAATTATATGGATTATTATTATAAAGATGTGTAGATTTTACAAAATTGGTTTTTGAAAATCCAAGACCAACATGAGTAGGTTTGTAAATCTTATATTTTGAAAAACCAAGACCAAAATGATTGTTAGACATCTTTTGATAAGATAATAAAACATTTAAATTCTCTTTTCCTTTATTAAATTAGTTACATTTTTCAAAAGATCTTCATACTTAATTTTGAAACTAGTCATGTCTTTATCTAAAATAGTAATTCTAGAATTTAAAGAAATAGTTTCCTTTTTAAGTAAAGAATTCTCTTTTAAGAAAATTTCATTATCCCTTTTTAAAGATGAAATGACTTTTTCAAAATCATCTTTTTGAGAATTTAAAGAAGATGTTTGAGAAACAAACAATGCATTTTCATGATTGAGTCTTTCATTTTCTTTTGTTAAAACTTTATTTTTAATCTTTTCAATTTTGAAATTATTAAAAAGTTCATTAAAAGCTTCTAATAATTCATCATAATCTTGTACCTCATCTTCTTGGGCCATGAAGCAGATATTGGCGATTTCAGTTGCTTCTTCTTCGTTAGAGGAAGATGAGTTGCTATCATCCCAAGTTGCTTGGAAGGCTTTCTTCTTCTTATTGAACTTATTGAAAGTCTTGAAGTGTCGATTTGATTTCATCAATGGGCAATCCTTCTTTATGTGGCCTGGTTTGTTACACTTAAAACAAATAAGATTATCATTAGTATCTTTATTCTTTTTAAATTTACCTTGTTTTAAGAACCTTTTGAACTTTTTGAAAGCATCGCCATCTCTTCTTCATCGTCATCCGAATTGTCCATATCTGAAGTTGTATGGAAGGCAAGTACTTTCTTCTTGGATTGAAGTTGTTGTTCGTCCTTCTTTCTATCTTTGAGTTGTACTTCATATGCCATTAGATTACCAATAAGGTTTTCTAATGACAATGTTGAGAGATCATTCGCTTCTTCTATTGCAGTAGTCTTCTTCTCCCAATCTGGTGTGAGTGCTCGAAGGATCTTGCGAACTTTTTTGACTTGTGTGTATTCCTTTCCAAGGGATGCTAAGGAATTGTAATGTCAGTGAATCTTGTAACCATATCTGAGATGGTTTCATTCTCCTTCATTTTGAATAATTCAAACATGTGCACAAGAACAGAAATCTTAGAGTCTTTAACTTTATTTGTGCCTTCGTGTGTTACCTGAAGAGTGTGCCATATTCGATTTGCAGAAGTGGCTGTTGACACACGGTTGAACTCTTCTTTGGTTAAGGCACAGAATAAGGCATTCATCGCTTTGGCATCAAGGTTCGCATTCTTCTTTTGATCTTCACTCCAAGCGTTGTACTTGGTTGATGGTTTGGTGTACGGTGCTTCTACGATGTTCCAAAGTTCGTAGTTGAGCGATTGCAAGTAGATCTTCATTCTACACTTCTAATAGTTGTAGTTGGATCCATTAAATAGCGGTGGACGTTGTGTAGAATGTCCTTCTTTGAATTGTGATGAAGGGAACTCCGTTGCCAGAACATGCTCTGATACCAAATATAGGATCTATAATCAAAGCAACACAAACACTAGAGGGGGGTGAATAGTATTTATAAAAATTTAAATGAAACTACTTGCAGGAAATAAAAAATTCACAAGATAAAACTCAGAAAATGCAAACGCAAAGACAAGAGAGTTATCCTGGTTCGGTCCTTGTGACCTATATCCAGTCCCCAAGCAAACCGCTTGAGATTTTCCTTTCCTGATTTGGGTACACCCACAACCAATACCTTGTACACCACTTGACAAAAAGCCCTTTGCCAAATGTGCACAACTCCTTTGTACAACTAAGAGAACAAACACCTTGTACAACTTTCTTCTACACCAAGAAGACGCCCTTGTACAATGATCCTCTTTGAATGATTACAACTGATCCTATAAGCCTTGAATCTGAATGTGCTTGTGGACAAGGTTTCTTATAGGAGGACTTTCAGAAATCTTCACAATATAGTTGGATTTTGGTGAAGAAACAGAAAGTGGAACAGGTTTTCAGAAAACGGAATTTTTGGAGAGATTTTTTAGGCTGAAAACTTTAGATTTTAATTGGTGATTTGACCCTAGGACAATACCCCTATTTATAGGTTAAATCCATAGTAAGTTGGGTAGTTATCAGGCCAAATTTGAATTTTGAAACGTTGGTTAACACACCAGAATTCACCAATTGCACATCAGTTATCAACTGCCATTAGTCGACTAGGATAGGAGAGTAATCGACTAGAAGAACAAAATTTTCAAAGGTTAGTCGACTAATATATGGGGTAAGTCGACTATAGTCAGGCTGATACGGATACTTAGTTTCTGGAAAACTGATTGTAGTCGACTATATAGGCAAGGTTAGTCGACTAAAGGATGGGTTAGTCGACTATATTTTTGGGTAGTCGACTAAGTGTGATGCCAGACAAGAAACAGAGAGTAGGAAAATTTTTGTAAAGGGGATTAGTCGACTTGGAAAATGTTATAGTCGACTAGGGTATCTGTTAATCGACTATACTTAGAGTTCAAGTCGACTAATGTTGATGCCAGAGAACAAACAGAAAGTTGGGTCATTTGTTTAGAAGAACTTAGTCGACTAGGGGTTTTATCAAGTCGACTATAGGAAGGGTAGTCGACTATACTAGGATGTCAAGTCGACTTATAAAGGTATGTGTGTGTGTGTGTTCAAGGCTTTTCACAATATTCTAAAATTACACAAAAATACCCAAATTTGCAACAGAGGTAGAATAACCATAATGTAGTAGAAATGCTTGTCCATCATCAAAATCTTTCAACTTGGTAGGCTTCAACAGTTTACTGGCATGAGTGTATCTCGAAATTCCTACTTCTGCTCAGAAAGAAAGGACCTGAAAACTACAAAGCATTAATACAAAAAAAACATGCTTGCCTGATAAGTTTTCCACTGAGGGTTTTTCTTTCTTAAACATTGATCTAAATCTTTGGCAACAGAAATATTCAGTTTATACTCTGGTGATTTTTGGAAGCCTGTGATAGTGGTGCCTAAAACATTGGAAATGTAACACTATGGCATCAGTAATATGGATGATCAGTTTACGATTATGTCTGAAAATTCTGACCAGGTAGTTATTAATACTTTGATTCCTACTTTTATGAAGGATTAATTTTAGAGAAGTTCTTGATTAAGAACCGGTGCACCTGACCCCTGTAACAAAGGGATGGGGTTTGGATGAACATAGTATATGGGGTAGGTCAAAATTGATCCAACTGAAATGACCAGTTTGCCATCGCTGATAGCTAGGGCGAGGTCTAGCTCAATACAGTTATAGGTTTGAGTTTACAGGAACAGCCTACCTTCAATTATATTTCAGCAAACAACATCTTATGATGAAATTGGTCATTGACTTGATGATTAAATTCCAACATTATGGTTGCAACACATCTATGCAGAGCCAAGAGCTGCCAAAGAGACATTGGGATGGACGAGCAGCACTAACTAACCTTGCCAAACAAAGACTCGATGAGTATGTGAGCATAGGCCGAGATAAGAAGCAGATGCAATTTGATATTGATGATAAAATATTGGAGTCTCTTAAGGTCCCAGTTGTTGTATGAGTCTAATCATTCTTTCTCTTTCATCATTTCTCATTGTTAACCTCATTGTAATACAAAAAATTGATGTAATTATTATATTACTATTGTTAGCAATATGTTGTTGTATCAATTTTCAGTTATATAATGATTGAGGTAATCCCAATTTATTTATTCACATTTTTCAGCTATACAAGGACAAACTGTCAAAACTCTTTCTAATATTCTGAAGATGAAGTTGTTTATGTTGCAAGCATACTAACTCCCAGGAGGAGAATTAGTTTGAAGAAGTTGAAAATTCTGGGAGGTATCAACTTGAACTTTAAGTACAAAGCATGAGAACTACTTTTAAAAAAAAAAAAAAAGTTCCTTTGAGGTTTAAGAGACTACAATTCTCCTTCTTTACTATTCACCACATAGTTACTAGCATTTTATGTATCAATGGGACACTTGCACAGGGGAAAATTAGTTTCTGTCACTGCATTCGGAAAGATAGAGATCGTTTCCTATACTTGACCGGCACTAGTATTTATACCATTATAGTAATTTTTTTTTTTTTTGACAATTTCATAATACTGGCTCAAATCATGCGGAAAACTTATATATAGCACTTGGCTTTGTATTGTTTGATAAATTAAGAAAAAAAAAATAGAAATTAGTTAGCATTAATAGGATAATTTCTTTTAAATTCTTTTGAAGGACAACTATAGACAATTATAGGTTTTATTAAAAAAAATGTTGAATGAAAGCATGTGCTACAAATATATGCATGTATGTATCCAATGCATGCATGCATATTTGTATGTATGTATGTACATACATATGTACATATGTAATATAAAGAATTATGTTTGAATAAGAACCATCTGAATTTTTTCTTTGTTTTTCTAGTTAAATGGATACTTTTTTCTTTATAACATTTATCTTGTAATAATTTTATTGAAATGTGCAATAGCTTAAAATATTTGGAATAAATTTAATTTTTACATATATGAAAGGAAGAATGTTACACACATAAAATGTACAAGGATGTTTGGCTTATATTTTTGGACTATAACCCATATTAGTATCAAACTAACTATGTCCCACACAACACATGAGAAGCTACATATAAGGATGAAAATAAAGATGTGAATAACACCAATCTTTCATTTATTGCTAAGATCACAATCAGCCAAAGGGGGGCGTCCGAATTTTCTCTCTTGCGCTGAGTCCATGACCCTGTCAGCTGATGTGTAGAGTAGAGTTCGCTTTCATTTTAGTCCCATATCGGGCACTCGCGAACAGTGACAGAGCTCCAACAGCTATAAATTGAATCCTCCCATTCCCTTTTCGACTAACGCAGCTGCGTGGTGAGCACAAAGCGAACTATTCTTTCGCCTTTTACTAAAGAATACCGTGTGCTCGCCACTCAAAGCAGCATACGCCAATTTTTTGAGGGTGCTCTTTTTTAATAGAAGGGCCCCAACAATTCTTATTAAAATTTTTGCGTCCATTTTGTTTTGAGTGTTTGCTTTATGTTTGTTTAAAATTTTTAGAGATGAAGAGCCAATAGCTAAAGATGTGAAAAAGACTCTTCGTCTTTTTTATCCATTAGATTTAGATCTGAATTTCTAAGATTAGGGATGTAAACGGTTTGGATTTGACATTGTTGTTATCCGATTCTTATTCATTATCCTATAAAGAATAGGATGTTAGTCTTAATATCCATATTTATCTGCAACGGATTCGGATAACGAGTTCAAACTTTATTTTAAACTTTTTTTTTACATTAAACTAAAAAATATATATCAATTCACATGGTTTGTGATACTAAATAGAATTTTAAACACATGAACCAAGATATATTTTTGAATTTTCTAATATATATTTACTATTTGTATTGGTAATCATATTTTAAACAGGGTGGACACAAATATTCATATTTCTCAAATTTTTACTTTTGTTGTTTCCAGAATCAAATCTATCGATGGAAGTGAATTACTAGCAAGATATTCTGATCCTTCTTGGTTGAATATCATCATTTAGAACAAGTAGATAATTTTTTCCAAACTAGGAATATATTTACTATATCATGAACTCTCTGTAGTTGAAACTTGGTATTAGTTTGTAATCTCACAAATATGAAATGCTCCTCACTGCAGGACCCTGTTAAAGTTGATGCCAGTAATGTATTTGTGGAGAAATACATTGCAGATCTACCTTTCAGTAGCTGGCAATATTCCGTCAATAGTATATGATAGGCTCTGGAAACAACAAAGACTGCGAGGAATGGTTCTTTGACCGTATGGATATTACTTATCTCATGTTTCTTATTCTTCCTTACACCCATCTTTTCTCTGTAGGATCCATTTGGTTTTCCATGCATAGCAATGTTTACTGGCATGAATGTATCTCGAAATTCCTACTTCTGCTCAGAAGAAAGGGAGCTGTAAACTACAAAAGCGTTCATGCATTAAAAAACATGCTCGCCTGATAAGTTTTCCCCTAATGGTTTTTCTTTCTTTAAACATTGATCTAAATCTTTGGCAACAAAAATATTCAATTCATACTCTGGTGATTTGGAAGCCTGTGATATTGGTGCCTAAAACATTTGAAATAGCAACACTATAACATCAGAAATTAGGTGATCAGTCTAGAATTATGTCTGAAAATTCTGACTAGGCAGTTATTAATACTTTGATTCCTACTTTTAGGAAAGATTAATTTTAGAGAAGTTCCTGATTAAGAACACCTTCCAACCGCCGGCAACACCTCCTTGTGCTCGGCCTCACCTCCTATGCTGCTTCCCCAAGCGGATCGCCGCCCAGTGCGCCTGCCTCAACAATGCCCAAGCCGAGTTCTTCCTCCCTGAGCCCCCACGAGTACATCACTTTCTCCGTCCTGCTGCCAACAACTGCCAACCGACGTCTTCTTCTTCCAGTAGATCCAGCTACAACCACTGTAACATCAATTTTCCTCTCCATCTCTGCCATCTCCCGACGACCCCTTGCTCTCGTCCATCGACAGCTGCAGCGCTTTCTCACCCTCATCTCCGCCATGCACACGTTCGGCCCAAATCTAATCCTGCCGCCGCCTGCAACAAATAGAAGAAGAAAGTTAAAGTGCAACAAGCTATCTTGCATCAGTGCAACAGTGCAACTAGTACAAACAGTGCAACAAACAGAGTTATAACAAGATCAACACAAACCAGTCAGGCATCGGGTACCCGTGAACGAAGCTTTTCGGTAGGTAATTTTACTTTTAACAGTCGGATTATCAGTTGGATTAGACTATATATCACTACAAGAAAGCTTGTAAGATTGCGTCAAAAATTTGCGACGAATATTGACATTTTGTGTCGAAAATTTACAGCTTGCGTCAAAAAGTTGCGTCGAAAATATCTGACGTAGAGGACCTCGACAAAAAGTTTGCATCAAAATTTTGACGCAAAATTAAAATTCGACGCAATTATTTTTTTAATTATTTTCTATATTTTAAATATTGCGTCGAATATTCAACACAATTTTCATTTTAATTTTAAAAATATTAATTATTGTGTCAAATATATTTTTCGACGCAGATATCTAGTTTCAAAACTGCTCACAATCTTAAAATTTTTGGTATAAAAATATGACCCATTGCCACAAATTGCGTCGAATTCAAATAATCGACGCAATTATAAGTAAAATATTGCGTCGAAAAACCAAAATATCTTACGCCATTTGTCAACTTCCTTGTCTGCATAAACTGTGCAAAAATTTGGTATAAAAATAACATCAGTTTCAACAGGTTTGCGTCGAATATGTTTTTCGACGTAATTATTGGTCAACTCGAATAATCAAATTTGACGCAATGTTTGACCTGTTATTGCGTTGAATTTTATTTTGACACAATTTGTATTATTTTTTAAAAAATTGCAACATCAATTTAAAATCTACAATACAAATATGTAAAAATAAACAATTTCAAACCAATACATAATACATCATATCACATATATGGCATCGTATCACATATGTCACACCATATCACACACACACACACATATCAAAGTATGTCATATCAAAGTGCATATATCACATATATCAAAGTATATCACAACTTAAAAATTCACCAAACTGTTAAAATATAAAGCATAAATATAAAGTGCACATATCAAAGTATTTTACAAAAATCAACTCAATACAAGGAATATCACCTAAGACTCGTCGTTCTGTCCCCCCCAAGTTGTCTTGCGCTTTGTTGACTCACTGCAAATTGGGCCATGAATAGCTGTGTCTCTCTCTGAGCAGCCTCAAGACTGGTAATCCTCTATCGGTCAGCCTCCGACTGCTGCCTCATGGCCTCAGACTCCTGTCTCATGGCCCTAGACTCCTGCTCAAGTTGGACGGTGTAGAGATCCCTTCTACTGGGCCTGGTGACTCTGGGAACATCCACGTGCATCCCGAGCCTGGTGACATGACATGTTCAAATGTCTCTGCTACCGCTCGTGTACTGGCAGTACTCTCGTCGCTGCCATCTGCTACCACCGCGTCATAATTCTTCTCGAGCTGGAGCTGAAAATTAAAAAATATATTATAAGTCAAATTAGATGTATATCATTTTCAAAAAATATAAGGATATATTAACTAATCTTTAAATACTTACACCAATAGACATGGCATCGGCGGACTGGCTTTCCTGGGTGCGGGGCAAAGGAAGCTCACCCTCAGGAGCATCGAGCTCATCCATCTTAAGAAATTCCCTATTGTAGATCTCTTTCACGTTCGACTCTCTTCTGCATGCCTTTCTCTATTAAAATGCAAGAAATTTATATAATAAATGGAAGGTAAAAGCAAATATGCTATAAAACCAAATGAATATAAATTTATACTTACAAATTGACCCTTCCACACAGAAAGAGTGTCTCTGTCCATCCTATGTGGTAAGTCATTTGCAATGCGAAAGGCCTTATATTTTTCCCTCTTCGACAACAAATTTAAAAAAAAGCCAGTGAACCAAATGGATAATAATATATAAAGAATTTAAAACTTTTTAATTTTACCAATCTGCTCACGTCGTCCTAGCTGTTCTTTTCATATGTCGACAAGAAGTTCATCCAAATCTCACTGTCAACTCTGTCCGGCTGCAATCAGTAGCATCACCAATGGACCCCTGGCAGTGATCAAAAGTACGACGAAGGGAACGATTTTTGTTATCGTTCCACTTCTTCCTGGCATTGTCGTTGAATCACTTGTAGAACTTCCTTGGAATATCTCTTGTGTCATTCCAAGCCGATAGTGAATAATTACCTGTATTTAACTAAATGTCAGTTAAACTAAATAAAGCATAAATATAAATATAAAATCTCAATAAAGCATAACACAACTTACAACCAACTCATGATATAATGCTTCAACTCTCTCTTAGTTCTTGTGGTCAGGCCAAGTCAGGGTCAGAGAGAGCTCATCGTAGTGGCAGACATGACGGCTAATGTGACTGAGAGTGCGTCGTAGCGAGGGCCAAACAGGAAACCATCACCGTCAATCTAGATTGTGCCAACTGGCTTGATTTTCCTCCTGGACTGGCTGGAGAATGATGCTACCATTTAGAAAACCTGTGTTTTACAATTATAAACTCAAAGTTAGGCAGTAGAACAATAGATATGTAAGCCAACACGAAAAATAAAGTACACAACACATAAAGTTAAGCAGTCATAAAATACATGCAATTAGCTCATCTCCAGAAATAAAGTACATATATGCAACTAGATCATCTTCAGACATAAAGCAAGAGCAGTCATATATTAATACTGTGTTACATTGAAAAATCTAATATATAATTAAAATTAAAGTAGAAGAAATCAGAATACATTGTGAATTGTTACTCTTCCGTAGGGTCAACATGGTCAGTAGAAGTAGACGCCACATTAGGATCGCTTCGGATGGGCATTGCCTCCAAGCATTCATCTTCGGTACTTAAATCAAATGTATCTCTTTGTTTTGTGACAATAGGCACCATCCAAGGCTTATCCAATGGATCTGCACGAAGAATGTTTGCAATACCAGAGAAGATAGAATGAAGGGATAAGTTTTCTTATTTGGCATTGTAATGTCAACAAGTGTGAAGCCATATTTTTCTATTTTGTTCTTGTTGTTATCAACCAAGTCACACTCAAGTAAAATAATCTTCTTGCGCCCCTCATTGAACTATAGTTCAATGATAACTTGGATCACCCCGTAATAAGTAATAACTCCTTCTTTTTGGTCAGTATCATGCACACTTGTGTAACTTGTCGTCATCGTCATGATAACAAATTCGCTATTCTGAATATAGTTAGACTCTTTGGATGACTTTATGTGAAATTTAAAACCTTATATATTAAAACTTTTGTGTATCTTGACTTTAAATTCAGGAGACCGAGACAGAGTTAAAAGATCGCTTCTATTCTCGTCTCTTGTGCAGCCTATTTAGTTAAACAAGGTTATTTCATAAAATTATGAGAATAAAGCTATGCAAAAATATATTGTTGTTAATGAAAGTACACCCAGAGGGGGGGAATAGGTGTAAGGCTAATCTAATGACAAATCATGCGAAATTAAAAACAAATTGCAACACACTTAGTGTAATCAAAGAGTGTAGCCGAATTCTCGGTGAAGGGCTCTGGACTATCTCCTCTAAATTCTTCTAAATAAGAGTTGAGATATTATGTAAAGCTCTCTTGGTTCAACACAAGTGTGGCACACAAACCGAGCATATAAGTATGATATGAACAATATGAAAAATGTAAGGCACAATATAAGAGAGAGTTTAGAGATAGTGGATCAATCACAAACACAAAGATACATTTCGAGGTTCAAGCTACTGCTCTACGTCCTCGCCTTCACACAAAAGGATTCCCACTATATCGTCTACACAGGACTTCCCACACAGGGAACCTCCATTGAGAATTTGGGTAATACAAATTTGGAGTACACAACTCCTCTCTCAACCAACAACAACCTCTACACTAGAGGTAAGGCATAACAACTATCACCTCTACACTTAGAGGGATGGGCACTTAGTCAAAACAAGATCAACCTCTCAATAGAGGGATAAGACTCAAAGCCAAACACCAACCACAATCACCTCTACACTTAGAGGGATTCTAACAAACTCAAACACTCCTCCACAATCACCTCTCACTAAAGGGATAAGGCTCAAAGCCAAACACCAACATCAATTACCTCTACACTTAGAGGGATACCAAAAAACCTCCACACTCACCTCTACACAAGAGGGAACTCAAATAAAAGAAGGTTTATAATTCTTGGTGCTCTAACCAAACCACAAACCAATTTTTCTCACAAAATAAGATCTTAATAAATGGGATAGATATGATAGCTCAAGTGTGAGAAAACAAAGAGTTTGAAAAATAAATCACAACGAAAATACTCTTGGGAAAACTTCTAGATAGCTATAGAAATGAAGATCAAAAACCAATTCCCCAAGACTCTATTTTTCTTTGATTTTTCCAACCCTTTAAAACAAATAAAGATAAAATCTTTAAGCCCAAAACTCTTTTAAAAACTTATTGTTAAACACTTAGAAAGTTAGAAAATTTTTGCTCTCTAAAACCATTAAGAAACCAGCTCAAGAGATGGGTATTTATACTCTCTCAAAATTCTACCCGTTCGCAGCCAGGAAAGGTCAGAAATGACCTTCCGGTCGACCGCACGGTCGACCGGCCAACGGTCATTTTTATGATCGTTGTGCCTCCGGTCGACCGCCCGATCGATCGGGACTGGATAAAAGAGAAGCAACTCTCTGCTAGTCGACCGCCTGGTCGACCAGGGCCATTTCTAGAGAGCAGAGCTCTCTGGCGGTCGACCGACCCGGTCGACCGACCCACCAGCCACTCTGCCGTGCACGTTTGTGCACGTCGGTCGACTGGACCGGTCGACCGACTTCTACCTCAGTGGATCGGCCGGTCGACCGGCAGAAGGCCAGGTCCAACTGTTATAGGGATTAAAAACTTGGTAATCTTACCTTCAATTAAATCCCATAAAATTACATAAATTCTACAAAAATAAGTTCTTATTAGATCTTTGTAATACAAATATGTGTGACTAAAATTTAGCACATATTACAAACTATTTGAACCATTTTTGTGATATTGAAATTAGGCTTTAAACCAAAATCGGTATTTTTCAAAACTTAGATTTTGAAATGGAAAACCGTTTTCTCTAAAGCTCATGTAAATATAAAAACATGATATTGAAACAACTTTGTAGCATATTATATATGGATAGAATCCAATATACATAAAAGATATTATATCTATATTTTTGACATGAAATCTAAAATTCGGTTAAACCGAAACCAAAACCAATAACTTTAAACTTGTGTGTGTATGTGAACTTGAGCATATCAACACTATCTAATCTTTACACAAGATCTAAACATATCTAAACTAAACAAACCAAGGTCTTCTTGTAGAACTCCTTCACCAAGTTGACTCGATCTAAACGCGATCAACGAGCTTGACTCCAACCGAGTACTAGATGCGATCCTCGAGCTCTTGAATCAACAAGTGAAAGCTCCAAAACTCCTTTGTTGAAGCTCCAAAACACCTACTAATATCTTGATCAAATACCTGAAACTAAATATCAGAAGATTATTAGTAAACTATAACTACATGAGTTAATCATCATTAAAACTAAAGTGAAAGGCCTCTGGGCCAACAATCTCCCTTTTTGATGATGACTAAACTCATGGAGTTATATATGCATGGATTAAAGTTAAGCTTCATAGAAGCTCCCCCTTAACTCATGCATAGCAATAAATAATAAAGATATTCAATTTATGCATAAAACAAATAGCACATATTAACATATATGCTTTGATATAAATTGAAAAGAAAACATATATGCTCTGATACTAATTTGAAAAAAAATAAACATGCATATAAATGACATAAACAAGCATATATAAAACTCTTAAAATGCTTTTCTCCCTTTTTGTATAAAACAAGGAAATCATGCATAAACATGCATATGTAAAACTCCAAATTTCTCTCCCCTTTTTGGCAAATCATCAACAAAGGAGCATAAATAAACTCAATAAGAATTTTCTCCCTTTTAGTCAAATCAAACAAGAAGGATGTATATGCGATATACATTCATGAAGAGGAGAGACGTAAAGTTAACTCCCCCTGCATACATGCATTATATAAAAATGAGATGATTAACCCTAATCACATAACACATAATATACAATGTATAAAAGGAGATGTGAAACTCCCTCTACACACATGTACTACATGCCAAAGAAAGATCAATTACTTCAATATGAAATACACTCAACATGAATTTATGTAAAGAGAAGATGTTAAGCTTCCCTTGCATATAAACAATACAAATCAAAACATTATGATACCAATTGAAAAATATATCAATTTATGATGAAGATATACCTCGAAACATTATGATACCAATTGAAAATAAATAAAACATTTTTAAGATACCAATTGAAAGTAAACAAAATTTTTAAGATACCAAAAGATACGAATTGAAAATATCTTGATACCAATTTAAAACGTCTTGTAAATTTTGATATCAATAGAAAATAAATATTGTATGTTTTGATATCAATTATATATATATATATATATATAATATATATATATATATATATATATATATATATATATATATATATATATATATATTGAAAATCTTGATACCAATTGAAAGCAAAAATTAAATTATTTTAGGTGAACATAACTCATATCAATATAGATCCCAATTTAAAATGAAACATGATACCAATATTTAAAATGTTAGCATATACCAAACAAAGTATTTTTCATCATAAAGAATGGGAGTAAGATATCTATTAAAAATAAAATCGATTGAAAGATACAAATTGAAAGATAAAACATGAATTTTGTCCCCCTTTATGAAATACCAAAAAAAATAATGCATAAGCTTGTATAAGATACCAACTGAAAAATAATTGACATTAAGGAGTAATGCCAGCTTAGCATAAACATAATTTGTGCTTTAAGATGTAAAGATATTGTAAGCACAATCAAATCACATATATATGTATGAAAATGTAAATACTAATCGAAATTGATACTATTTGAAGTTTAAAGCATACATATATAAAAAAATGAGAATACAAAAAAAAATCAATTGTGATACCAATTGAAAATATAATGAGAATCAAGTGTATAACTCATAATACCTCCCTTTTCATGCACATGTTAAAAGATATTCAATTTGATCATACAAGCCATGGTCACCCAGCCAACCGCCCTTTGGTTGGTGGGGTTTTCAAAAATAGGACTTGGAAATAATCTTAGTATTTTTGAAAACCCTACCAATTGAAGAATATGAACTAGTTTTATGATAATCTTGAAAACTAATACGAAGTCCTTCAAGTAAGGAATAAAACAAGTATATCCATGAAAATATGAAAATCACTCAACAATTGACACTCAAAGTCTATAAAGCACATATGAAGCTTATGAAAATAAAAATCATGAGTAAACAAGAATAATGTGAGTGCAAGAGTCATGTAACGAACAAAATCATGGAAATAGGCGATGAAGCTCAATATGAAATTAAAAGAATATGAAAATCATAAAAAATTTAATTTTCATCATAATAATTCCAACTTCAAGGGATATGTATGTTTTGTCAAAAACTAAAGATATACATACATATCCCTAAACACAAATGAGTCCACAAAGAATTTTGCATGAAAAACAAATGACTCAAGGGTATACATGTATATCTAAAACTTTAACCAAAATTAACATATACATGAAGCTAAACCCATTATCATGAAAAACATGTATAAAATAGGGAATACAAGTCAAAATGTAAGAATCATCAAAACTAGGTTATACTGGTACATATAATGGGTACAAGTGAGAAATTAGGCACAAACATACAAGAATCAAATGTGGCTAGTGAGATGTACAAGTATATACACAAGTTTTAATGAAAACTACATCTAAACAAGTAATAAAAACATGAAGTGCAAAATTATAAATATAAACCAATATGATCATTATATAAATGCACATATCTTAGAGCTGTGATATACACAATAGCTAAACTAAAGTGAGAACATAAAATATGGATCCATATGAACATGGGTGTATCACAATTACTATACATGTATGTCTTAAGTCTAAATAACATGGCATTTAATAACAATCATGAAAAACTAAAACATGCTAAAAATCAACAATATGAAAGCATGTAAACTAAATGGGAGTTAGAGATAGTTACCAAAATCATTAGGGCTAATCTCTAGATCTCCAAACCATGGTGGTCCTCCCACCAAACTTCCTTGAAGGTGATGCATCCAAAGTAAAGTCCATCAAGCACAAATGCATCCACCATCAAGGCACCAATGCCCTCATGTCAAGCGAGAGCCCACACCTACATCAAATAACATAGGAGTGAATTTTTTTACCCATACTCTATTGGGTCCATGGGGGTTAAAACCTTTCCTAACTAAAACAAACTTATTTGCAAAATTTGAAGTATGTATCCTATCATAACAAAATTTTACAAGGTGGCCTTTACGTTCACAATGTATACAAGTGTACACATAAGCATACATGGTGTCATGTGTGTGAGCATGAGAAGCATGTGTATGCCGTGGTTTGTGTGCATGCATAAGAGGAGCATATTTCTTGTGAAACATGGATTCCAATCGTGCGTGGTTCATGGTACATTGGCTCAAAGTGGAGCCCAGACAATCAACACTCTTCTTTAAAGCACATATATCATTTTTAATACTTGAAGATAAAGTGGAGCATGCAATTGAAACATTAGATGGTGAAGCAATGTTAGCATGGCAAATATGTGAGTTTAAATCATTTTTAAAGATTTATTTTCATTAGAAATTAAATCCAATTCTTTAAAATAGAAGCAATTTTGTTTTTCAAAGATTGGTTTTCTTTTACAACAAAATCAAGTTTTGAAGATAGAACCTCATTTTTCTTCAAAACTTTATCACAATTATTTTATTTTTCAAAAACTCATTTTTCTTTAAGACAAGGTCAAGTTAGATTTTCAAGGAATCTCTTTCACTTGAAATCTCAACCTTCTCTTGCAAAATCAAGTCAAGTTTTAAACACAAATCCTTATTTTCTTTATTTAATCTAATACTTTTCTTTTTCAAAATTTGGTATTTTTCTAGCAAGTTTTCACACACAAGAGATGTTATTCATTTAAAGCATCAGCATCAACATAATCATCACTACAAGAAGAACTAGCACTATCATCTAGTTGAGTATCTGAGTTTACCTCAAGGAAGTCATTCCCTTGGACCATGTGGTAATGTTGGTTGGACTCATCCTCACTAGATTCCTCCTCCACATATTTTGTCGTTTGTAGTACGGGAGACGTAAAAGTGTCCCACACTGTAAAAGCGAAATCACAATGAGAAACAATAGATAAATGTTCTTTGCTTAATGTTTTTCTATGTTCCATTAGGGCTTGTGCATTGGCCTCTATATGCTTGCTATTACCAAGATAAGATTTCTTGGTAGCGGCAAGGTAAACATGCATTACTAGGGTTTTTAGGTACATACTCATCTTAAGCTTCCATACATCGATGTTAGAAACATCAAACATAGGAGGGGTCAGGAAATCCATGAGTGTGAAACTATATGTGTGCAAACACAAGTCTAGATTAGCAACCAAGATCTCACTCCTACGTGGTTAAACCTAATATCAGGAGCGTAGGCTCTGATACCAATTTAAAGTACACCTAGAGGGGGGTGAATACGTGTATGGCTAATCTAATGACAGATAATGTGGAATTAAAAATAAACTGCAACATACTTAGTGTAACCAAAGAGTGTAGCCGAATTCTCGGTGAAGGGCTCCGGACTATCTCCTCTAAATTCTCTAAATAAGAGTTGAGGTGCTAAGTAAAGCTCTCTTCGTTGAACACAAATGAGGTACACAAATAATACCAAGCATATATGATATGAACAATATGAATCAATGCAAGATATAAAAGAGAGAGAGTTAGAGATAGTGAATCAATAGCAAACAACAAGATATGTTTCGAGGTTCGAGCCACTGCTCTACGTCTTCGCCTTCACACAGAAGGATTTTCACCAATGCGTCCACACAGGACTTCCCACACAGAGAATTGATTGGTAGTCAAAAGTGCATTTTTATCATCATATTTACCATCACATTTTCATATTTATTCATTTAATTCTGCACATTTATTAATAATTTGTAATTTATTGTGTGCAGGCCTCGAATTATTATGTTTATAATAAATAAAGCCTAATGAAGCCCAAAAGCCCATATTTGAAGCCCAAGAGTCAAAGTGCAAATATCAGATTGTCAAAGTGCAATTATACAAGGGCTAAAGTTGCAAATATCAAAGATGAGGGAAGGATAGAATTCTACCCAACCCTAAACTCTTGCAGGATGAGCATAAAAGCCAAAGATAAGAAGGAAATTCGTGATAAAAGATTTGGGATAATTGAGATCAAGGTAACTTGATTACCAAGTTATCTCGAAATTCAACATAAAGAGCCAGGATCAAAACTTCCAGAAGCAGGCGACTAGATGGACGGACCAAGAGAAGCCACGCGCCAAAGCGCGTGGCCATATGCCACAGTATTGCCGCGGAATCGCGGCAAAAGCCGCGTTTTCGCGGCAATTTGATCTTATCCCTGTACCAGATTTCGTAGGGGAGTTCGACTGGGACTCTGATTCCCTCTGCACCTATAAATAGCCCCTGCAGTGCAACGTACAGAGCGTCCAGCGTCCAGAAAAGGGCTAAAGTTAGGATTTTTAGGGTTTTTCTCTTTCTTCTAGGTTAGATTTCGTTTTCTTTTTATTTTCAAGAGAGGGAGATGGCTATGTTGAGGGTGACACTGATGTATGCTTCTCTTCTCCATTGTATCAATTAATGAAGGTAATTTTTGCTTTTATTTATTTGCTTTACTTTTCTTTTTGTTCTCTTTTTCTTTTCTACGTTATTTCTTTTGATCTGTGACGAGCATACAAGCGATTACCGAACCACAAGTATACCAAAGATTGGTGGTGCCAACGATATTCCATGGAGATGTTCTCCTCCTCGAGGCGTATCAACTCATACTTGCCCAAGGCTTGATGACCTAATGCGACAGCGGACTGAGATCGATCCTATGCCTTATGCGTTCATGCCTCCGAAATAAGGTAGAAAGTGTTAGGTTTTCACATATTTTCTCCAACCAAGGTTAGTTTTTTTCTTTTCTTTTCTTTTATTTTTGTAGATTAAATACAACATCATCTTCCACAATTCTTTCCCACAACTCATTGTAAATACCACTTTTCATTGTAAATACCATCGTGACTAACAAAATAACTAAAAAGATAAATTTTTAGAGAAACTTGCTTAACGCTTCCATCGCAGTCCCTCCCTGAGGATCACGACCCGCATAGCCCTGCTACCGCGGATTAGAACTGAGACTTGCACATCTATTCTTAAAACTAACATATAATATTTTGTGTGCAGGAAAAATCAGTCACCAAATTGGCGCCGTTGCCGGGGAGGGACGGTAAGTTTATCTCTAAAACAAAATTTTAATTTTTAACTAATTCTTTATTCTTTTCTGTTTGCAGGTTTGGAGAACAGGAAACAGAAACAGAGCAGCAGCAAGGACATACAGCAACCCAGTGCCTCTGCCCTCGAAGGCAGAGCACGAGGGCCTGCAAGTTTGCCGCGGAAACGCGGCCAAAGCCGCGGATCCGCGGCAAGTGCAGTGAACTACTAATTCAGTTTTTTTGCAGATTGCTGAAATTTGAGATTACTGCTTACTACTCTATTCTGTTTTGTTCTGTAATATACCTGTAAATTGCTAATAATTCAACAGTAAATCATTGGTTGTTAAAAATAAAAAGTGATTAGACGTTTGCATATTAGGCACGTGTCTTTTCAATTATTATTTTTACTGTTGAAGAGTGCTGGAGAAGCAAGGTACGTACGCATTGCATGTAGAATAGGATTCATCTCTTGGTTGATTTTCTGCTTTGAGTGATTCTTATCTATTTATCTTGTATACTTGCACTAATTCATCTTAAGGGCATAACCCATTAACAAGATAAGGTGGGGATTTCATCACCCTTCCTTAGCCCAAAAATCATATCCCGAGCACTCACTAACCCAAGCCTAACTTAAAAATTAGTAGACGTTGGCCCTAGGGACATCTCGGACTCAATTAGGAGATTATCCTAAGGGGGAACAGTGCTGGAAGTTGACTCTTGCCAAATCAGTGTCTAGGAAGGGGATTGAGGGCCGAAAGCCCGAAGATTGGTGGTTATTTAATTAAGGAACGTCTTTGACGGAAAACCTCCCACCACTCTTGCCCTGACCTGGCTGATTAACTTGTGGTCAAAGTCTGCACCCTACCTCCCGTGGACAGTCTAATCAGTTAGGAGTCGTCTAGGTCTAGGTCTACCCTAACTTAGGTTAGAAATTTTTCTTTTTTGTTTGTTTTTTTTTCTTTTGTTTGTGATTGTGTGATATGGCCTATAACAACAATTTTTTCAATTTTAATGAGGATCCATATTACACACCAACCTCTTATTCGGATATTACCAACCCGGCATATCATAACTTTGACCAACCTAGTGTGCCAGATTGGTCTTATCTGAATCATTACATGCCCCAGTCCCATACTATGAACAATATTGGAATAATCATCACTACTCTTCACAGAGTCAATGGGATTCAATACCCCTGAGCCATATGGTCAACCACCTGTTCAACCAGTATCTTCATATACGTCTTCTCCCACATCACCAAGGTTTCAGTCCACCATTGATCTATTTGATGGGTTAGAAGAAAAAGTGGATCGGTTGCAAGATATAATGAATGATCAAATTTCTAGATTTTCAAACATTCTTGAGCGAACCAACCAAGTTGATAGGAACCAAGAATCATTCTGTCTAGAAGACCTTGATCAAAATTCAATTTCATCACATCAATATGAACTTGCTCAACCCCAATCCTTAGACAAGTTGGCTAGTTTTAATTTCAATGAGATTGAATTAGATTGTGAATGTGAACCCGATCCCCAACTTTGCGATTCAGTTTTCATTTTCGAATCTATGTTGACTCCAGTATCCTTACCCAATTTGGACCAATTTTCTGAGCCAACATTTATTCCCATACCCATAGATCATGAAATTGAATCACCCATTTTTGATGATCATATTAAACTTGACCAATTGTGCAATTTTGAAAGTCCCATGGAAAAATTGGCAAGTTCCCATTTTTATGAGATTGAAACTAATGAGATATGTGACCTAGATTCCCAAATCTATGATCAAGTTCAAATTCCCGAATCATTATTGACTCCTGTTTTGTTACCCGACTTAGGTAATATTTTAGAGTCAGTTTTGATTCCCACACCTATCATTCCTGAACTTGAATCACCAACATTGAGTCACATTCCATTGTGGGAAAATGATTGTAGACTTGAGTTTCAATTTCTTGACTTGGACCCACCTCTTGATCCTAGCCCGACTCCTGAACCTTTACTTGATTTGAGTTTCTTTCCTGAGTCGGTATTAGATCCTGAACCTATCATTCTTGAGTCCAAGTCAACCATTTTACCAAGTCACATTCTTTTGTTGGACATAGGTATAGACCATGACTCTGTGATGATTTTCCAGGACTGGTCATGTAAAAGGAGTAAGTTTCATGAGAAGATCTTCCATGATCCTATTCATTCTGGGGACTGTAAATATGTAAATAAAAAAGAGGTCAATAAAGGTAGGTCCCGTGAACTACCACGTTATCTTGTTTGGGCCGCATTTCGTGGACCAATTAGACCACCTCCGGAACCACCACCCTAAGGTAACTTCCGCCTTCCCTTGTTCTGTTTCATGCATATATGCATTCATTCATACATTGAGGACAATGCATGAGATAAGTGTGGGGGTGGGCTTTACTAACATACTAACATAAGTAGACACTAACAAAATTTGCTAATAAAAAAAATTTTAAAAAAAAATGTTATAAAAAGGACAGTATTTTGACTTATTTTTTTGAAAGAAACCTAAGTTAGTTTTAAGGATTAGGAAAATCATGATTAGGATTTCTAAAAACTTGGTCAAAATAAATAAATTGTTTAAATTTTAGGTATAGGAGGAGAAATTGAATAATTAGTTAGTCTTGATTTTTACCTTAATGAAATGTGCATACCAAATGCATATCTAGGATTCTAAGACAAAGACCTTGTGCCTCATAAAAAAAATGAAAAAAAAAAAATATCACCAATTGAGCTGGATACATGTGCCTCAAGAAGCATAAGTATTCATGCCTAAAGGTGAGTTCTAAATAAAAATAAAGTCCTTAGTTTTGTGGCCTAGTTCATTCGAATTTGAGTCCGCGGGGTGTTTTCTCACCTGGTGCCCTAAAGCCAACCGGTTTGGGAGTCATCGACTTTAAGTTCGTTACATGGGTGGATTAGAAAGCCTAAGAAGACTAAGAAATATAATATATGTATTAACACATCTAATAATCAATTAGTTAGGTATGAGGACCTCAAGAAGCCTTGATACTTATACGAAAGAAAATTAGATGAGTTATACATGCCAATATATATATATATATATATATATATATATATATTAACACATCTAATAGTCAATTAGTTAGGTATGAGGGCCTCAAGAAGCCTTGATACTTACACGAAAGAAAATTAGATGATGTTATAAAAATAATAAAGAGGCATGAGAGTCCAAGTTAAGGAATTCCTAGATTCACAAGGGTGTGTATGACTTTTGGTAACGAAAAAGACTATATTAGAAATTCAATTTTAACCCTTACCTAAAATGAATAACAATTGACTTTATAAAGACCAGGTTTGAAGAATGAATAAAAAGGATAATCCTAAAACTTATAGACTACTTAGTCTCTTCAAATATAATTCAAATATTTTCCTTTTTATGGATTTTTTGGGTGCAATCCGCTGAAAACCCTCACGAGACAACACTCGTCCTGTAGGGTAACCTAGAGGTTTAACGGCTTGTTGCACGTGCTAAGTGCAATCGTGATTCCTACGAAAGTGAGTTAGGTTAGATTAACTTTTCATTTCTTTTTCTTTTTCTTTGTTTTTACTCGAGGACGAGCAAAAAGATAAGTGTGGGGGTGTGATTGGTAGTCAAAAGTGCATTTTTATCATCATATTTACCATCACATTTTCATATTTATTCATTTAATTCTGCACATTTATTAATAATTTGTAATTTATTGTGTGCAGGCCTCGAATTATTATGTTTATAATAAATAAAGCCTAATGAAGCCCAAAAGCCCATATTTGAAGCCCAAGAGTCAAAGTGCAAATATCAGATTGTCAAAGTGCAATTATACAAGGGCTAAAGTTGCAAATATCGAAGATGAGGGAAGGATAGAATTCTACCTAACCCTAAACTCTTGCAGGATGAGCATAAAAGCCAAAGATAAGAAGGAAATTCGTGATAAAAGATTTGGGATAATTGAGATCAAGGTAACTAGATTACCAAGTTATCTCGAAATCCCAACATAAAGAGCCAGGATCAAAACTTTCAGAAGCAGGCGACTAGATGGACGGACCAGGAGAAGCCACGCGCCAAAGCGCGTGGCCATATGCCACAGTATTGCAATTTGATCTTATCCCTGTACCAGATTTCGTAGGGGAGTTCGACTGGGACTCTGATTCCCTCTGCACCTATAAATAGCCCCTGCAGTGCAACGTACAGAGCGTCCAGCGTCCAGAAAAGGGCCAAAGTTAGGATTTTTAGGGTTTTTCTCTTTCTTCTAGGTTAGATTTCGTTTTCTTTTTATTTTCAAGAGAGGGAGATGGCTATGTTGAGGGTGACACTGATGTATGCTTCTCTTCTCCATTGTATCAATTAATGAAGGTAATTTTTGCTTTTATTTATTTGCTTTACTTTTCTTTTTGTTCTCTTTTTCTTTTCTACGTTATTTCTTTTGATCTGTGACGAGCATACAAGCGATTACCGAACCACAAGTATACCAAAGATTGGTGGTGCCAACGATATTCCATGGAGATGTTCTCCTCCTCGAGGCGTATCAACTCATACTTGCCCAAGGCTTGATGACCTAATGCGACAGCGGACTGAGATCGATCCTATGCCTTATGCGTTCATGCCTCCGAAATAAGATAGAAAGTGTTAGGTTTTCACATATTTTCTCCAACCAAGGTTAGTTTTCTTTTCTTTTCTTTTCTTTTATTTTTGTAGATTAAATACAACATCATCTTCCATAATTCTTTCCCACAACTCATTGTAAATACCACTTTTCATTGTAAATACCATCGTGACTAACAAAATAACTAAAAAAGATAAATTTTTAGAGAAACTTGCTTAACGCTTCCATCGCAGTCCCTCCCTGAGGATCACGACCCGCATAGCCCTGCTACCGCGGATTAGAACTGAGACTTGCACATCTATTCTTAAAACTAACATATAATATTTTGTGTGCAGGAAAAATCAGTCACCAAATTGGTGCCTCCGAAATAAGGTAGAAAGTGTTAGGTTTTCACATATTTTCTCCTACCAAGGTTAGTTTTCTTTTCTTCTCTTTTATTTTATTTTTGTAGATTAAATACAACATCATCTCCATATTCTTTTCTACCACCCATTGTAAATACCACTTTCCATTGTAAATACCATCGTGACTAACAAATAACTAAAAAAGATAAATTTTTAGAGAAACTTGCTTAACGCTTCCATCGCAGTCCCTCCTTGAGGATCACGACCCGCATAGCCCTGCTACCGCGGATTAGAACTGAGACTTGCACATCTATTCTTAAAACTAACATATAATATTTTGTGTGCAGGAAAAATCAGTCAACAAGAATCTCCACTGAGGATTTGGATAAAACTTGGAGTATGCAACTCCTCTCTCAACAACTATAACCTCTACACAAGAAGCAAGGTACTAAGCAACACACGATCATCCTCTCAATAGAGGGATAGTGCCCTAAGCCAAACAACAATCACCTCTCACTAGAGGGATAAGACTCAATGCCAAACAACAACCTCAATCACCTCTACACTTAGAGGGATACCAATGAACCTAATTACACAATTTTCCTACATTAGAGGAAAAGGCACAAAGCCAAAGCAAAGGAAAGGGTTACAACTCTTAGTGGTCTGAATAAACCACAAACCAATTTTCTCACAAAAATAAGATCCTATAGATAGGATAGATATGATAGCTCAAGTGTGAGAAAATGATAGGTAGTTAAAAGTGTATATTTATCATGACATTTACCATCATATTTCCCTATTTATTCTTTTATTAAGCACTGCTACTAATATTTTATTGTTTAATGTGTGCAGGCCTTGAGTAATTAAAAAAATAAAGAAATAAAGCCCAAGTTAAGCCCAAGAATCCCATAAGCCCAAATGCAAAATTAATTGTAGCAATTTAGAAGTTTCTACCTTATTTAACTTAATCTAAACTTGAATTTTAAAATCTAAGGGAGGAAGAGGAAGGATAAAATAGAACTCCTAATTGCTCAAAGGAGGAGGAAAAGGATAAGATGGACTTCTACTTAAACCTAGTTGCTTGCAATACAAGGATGAAGATAAAAGGGGAGAGAACTTAAAGATAAAGAACAAATCCTTTTATAAATTCAGATTTGTGATAACTTGCTTCCCAAGTTATCCCGAGTTTTCAAGATAGAAGATTCAAATGCAGAATCCAGAAGGAGGCTCCCAGATGAACGGACCAGAGGATGCCACGTAAGAAAGCGCGTGGCCATTGGCCACGTTATTGCTGCTGAAATGCGGTCATAGCCGCGTTTCCGCGGCCCTTTGGATAAGATTGATTACGGGTTTTTGTGAAAGAATTATACTCGAACTTTACCTCCTATATCTCCTATAAATACTCCTGCAGAGCAACAGAGAGGGGGCATCCAGAGACCGAAGCTTAGGATTTTTCATTATATTTTTCTTCTTTTCGAAATTTCTTGTATTTTTGTTTTTATTGTTGGAAGAAGAATATTTTGAAGGAGAGGAGCTTTGTAATTGGTCAGTGTCATCCATTAAAAGGTTACTCATTCTTCTTTGCTATTTAATTCAGTTTTTTTTGCTTAGATTAATTATTTTTTCTTCTTTTCATTTTCATGCAATTTTTCATATTAAACATAAAAATTGAAAATAAAAAAATGAATAACTAAATTCAATTTATAGTTTGCTAATCTCTCGATCAACCCTAGTTTAGTTTAAAAGGTGAATTGATTGATATCTATTGTTGTTAGAAACCCTAAGATTAAAATGGTCTTCTTGAAGATGAATTGATGATTAGGTTTTCTTAATTCTGTTTACACTTTTTAAATGATTCTTCATAAGTTCATACTTAAAAACTTTGATAGCATAATTTTAAGTAAAAAGTTCTCTTATGCTATGCTTTAAAATTAGGATGAGCGACTGTTTAATATTTATTAGTGCATACTAGTTAGGGTTCCAACATTATTCATTTTGCTTGAATAGCAATTAATAACCTAGGATGGATGTTTATTCTTTCAATATGATATTCATTCTTTGAGAGTAATACCATGGGTTGTGGAAGATGATTAGTAAATTATATTTCTTAAACTTGATCAAATCTAATCAATCTCTCTTTTTCTTTCCAAACAAATTAAAGAGAAGATCGTTCTGAAACGATTCCATCACAACCTTCCCTGTGGATCGACATGTCTAGCCTTTGCTACGTGGTTACCTTAAAACGAGACTAAGACCTTCTAACTCTTAAACTATTTTCAATATAATTTCTCGTTTCAATCAAATTTTGGCGTCGTTACCGGGGAAGGAATGTCATGATATTCTCAAAATCTAATTCTTCTTTTTCTTTCTGCTTGCAGAATCAGAGAACAGGAACTATAACTACAACAAAGAACATATAGCAACTCTGTGCCTCTACCCTAGAAGGCAGAGCAGCAGAGCCTACTACATAGCCGCGCAAATGCGGTCATAGCCGTGTTTTCGTGACAGTAGTAGTGAACTACTGATTGAAATTTTTGCAGGTTGCTGCAAGTTGCAAGTTCTGTTCATTGCTTTGATAATTTTCCTCTGTAATCACCCTGCATACTGCTAACTAATTAACAGTAACCTATTGGTTGATAAATAAAAATTAGACTCTTGCATCATAGGCACGTGTCTACTTAATTTTTTTAAAATTCTGTTGAAGAGTGCTGGCGGTACGTTCGCATTGCATATAGACTAGGATGCACCCTTGGCTGATTTATTGCTTTTGAGTGACTACTTGTCTATTGCTTTACACATGCACTAAATCAATTTAAGGGCAAATCGCATAAACAAGATAAGGTGGGGATTTCATCACCCTTTCTTGGCCCACAAATCATCTCCGTCGCACTCACAACCCTAACCCTAAAATAAAAATTGACTAGACGTTGGCCTAAGGTTAACTCAGACTCATTAGGAGATTGGCTGAAGGAGAAAGTTGTTCGAAATTAACTCTTGCCAAATTAGTGCCTAGAAAGGGGATTAAGGGCTGAAAGCCCGAAGATTGTATTGGCCCAAAGGCCCATCACTCTAGTTTTGATGATGATCAACTCATGTAGTTATTGTACTAATGATCTTGTGTTTAATTAGTGACAGATTTATGATCAAGATCTTAGTAGGTGCTTAGCTTCTACAAAGGATTTAAGCCAAGTTTTGGAGCTAGCACGGTGTTTGGACCAAGTCAAGAAGGCTTCACTTGAAGACTTCAAGAAAAAGAAGACTTGTGTCTAGGTTTGTTTTTGTAAGATTTTGTTTTTAGTTAAAATGTAAAGGATAGAATAGTTGGTGGATTGCTCAAGTATCTATATGCACACACACTCTTGATTTAGTTTGTTTTCATAAAAGAAATTTCATTTTAGAAAAGACTTTTTAGTTTGACAAAATACCGTTTTGGTTTTTGGTATTCTAGACTACATGTTTTCACCAAAATCGTATTTAATGCTTTAATGTCAAAAAGATAGATATTTCACCATGTTTGTGTAGTGGATCATATCCATACACACTATGCTTTAAAAGAGTTTAAATATCTTGTTTTGTATTTGGTAAAGTTTGGAAAAATCAAGTTTTGAAAAATACAGTTTTTGTTTTGAGCCAATATTTTTCAAGTTACAAAAATAATTCAAATTGATTGTAACATGCCTTGATTTTGTTCAAGCATGTTTGATTTTCAAAGTATAACATTGAACCTATTTTTGTAGATTTTTTTAGAATTTATGGGATTTTATTTAAGTTAAAATGACCAACATTTAATTCCCAGAAAATAGTTTCCAGGCTTCAACTGGTCGACCGAGTTCTGAAGTCGGTCGACCAGGCGGTCGACTAATGTGCACAGACGTGCACGCCCAGTTCTGGCAGGAGGCCGGTCGACCGACCCGGTCGACCGTCCAGAGAGCTCTGCTCTCTGGAAAGGCCCCGGTCGACCGACCAGTCGACCGGACAGAGAGACTTGCTCTCTGTTTCCTGACCTCGGTCGACTGATCGGTCGACCGATGGCTCAACAGTCTGAAATATGACCATTGGCCGGTCGACCGGGCGGTCGACCGTCAGTTCTGTCAGACCCCAACGGCTAGTTTTTGGAGGCCTATAAATTGGGGCTTTTGGGGGCTATCTTCTCTAAGATTTTGGGAGAGTTTTTGGGCCAGTTTTTCCTATCCTTTCAAGAGGTTTTCTCCACATATTTGAGAGCAAATATTTCCAATCAAAAAGGAGAGTTTTATCAAGAGTGATTAAAAGAGTTTTTCTTGAGTTTTCCTCCACCATTCTCATCCTAGTTTTCTCACACAAACACTTAAGCAATCCATTGATTATTCATCCTATAGGAGTGTTGTAGTGAGATTGTTTTTAGTTGATCAAAGTGTTGTGATCACCAAAGACTTCTTTCTTTGTTCTTTGAGGAGGCGGACAACTGTGTTCGCGGTGTTTAGAGTTCGTATGTGAACTCTTTGTTTGAGGTGCGGCCTCGGCGAGCTTGTGGGGCTCGTGGTGTGTACGGGAGTAGAGAGTCCGAGGGCTTGTATGTGTTGTGGCATCGAGGAGTATCCATTGGGATCGAGCATTGTGGAAATCCTTCGTGTGTCGAAGGCAGGGATGTAGAGCAAGTATGCTCGAACCTCGAAACAAATCCCTTGTGTTTGCGATTGCTCACTCTCTCTATCTCATTGTTTATATCTTGCATACTTTTATTGTGCTTATCTTTATATGCTTGATATTGTTGTGTGCTTAATTGATATATATGCGTGGGATTGTTTACTAACACTTGTATTCAACCAAGAGAGCCAACGCGGCACCTCAACCCATATCTAGGGGAATCTTGAGGAGTTAGTGCAGAGCCCTTCACGGAGAATTCGGCTACACTTTTGTGTTATACGTGGTGTTTAGTTTTAGAATTTTAGTTTGCATCATAATAATTTTGTTTAGGTCATAATAGTTTTTAATTTCGCATTTTTTGTCATTTAGTGACCATTAGATTAGCCATCACCTATTCACCCCCCCTCTAGGTGATTTCAATTGGTATCAGAGCCAAGTGCTCTGAATTTGGGTCTCACAACCTAGAGTTAAAGATCCTTATTTTTAGGCTAATCACATATTTTGTACACACACCATGGACTTCATGTCACCTCCCACCTTTGACATTCTTAACATCCAAATTTGGAAGGTTAAGATGTCCTTGTACCTCAAGGCCCTAGGTTTTCATGTTTATCTTGCTACAATTAAAGATTCATATATTAATGATAGCAAAAAATTTGAGGCTAATGCAAAAGCCCTAAATGCTTTAAAGTCAACCCTAAATGATGATTATCTATCTAGGGTTTCTAACATTGTTTCGGCTTTTGTAGCATGGAACATCATCACCTCCCTCGGCGAAAAGGATCTATATTATGCGGGGAGCGATTCGGACGTTGGAAGCAACACCTCCAACGTATGCTATATAGTCTAAGGGAATAACCCCTTGAGGTAAACACCGAATCCGAGCTAGATGATAATGACATATCATATGATGAGCTTGCTTGTTTTTGTCAACAATTACTTGAAAAATATGACATGATTAAAAAGAATAACAAGAAAAAGAAAAAGAATTTTAATTGCATGCTTAATGAAAAAGATTCTTTAGAAAATAAATTTGAAAATGTTTTAAAAGAAAATGAATCTTTTAAAAATAAAATTGCATGTTTTGAAAAAGAAAATGAAGATTTGAAAAATGAAAATGTTTCCTTGATGTCTAAATTGAACGATTTATGTGAAGGAAACACACATTTGAAAAATAAAATTGTTTTAGTGGAAAAACAAAAGGAAGTTGCTTTTCAAGAAAATACTTCTTTAAAAAGAAAATTTTTTGAAAAAGAAAAGGAAAAAGAATCTGTTTCTAAAAAGATAAGAAAAATGATTCTATATCTCATCATGCTTTACATGCCACCACTAATGAGATTAATATTTTGAAAAATAAAATGGATTGTTTGAGCTCAACTTTGAGCAAATGTGCATTTAATCATAAGAGATTGGAGTCCTTGTTTTCAAAGAAACAAGCTCCACATGTTCATGCACATCATCATCATGCCTATGCTTATGTTGCACGTCATGATCACACACATACACATAAGCATCCCAAGGTGTACAAATTTACACATTGTGACCGCAAAGGCCATTTAGCAAAGTTTTGTTTTGACAAGTTGCCTCATTTTAATTTTGCTAAAAATAAAATGTTTGGGTACCTTACAATGCTAACCCCCCAAGGACCTAAAAGAAAATGGGTACCAAAATCCTCACCTTTGGTTTTTGATGTAGGTAAGGGCTCTCACAAAACGTGAGAGATTTGGTGCGTTGATGGTGGATGCGCATGGACTAAAAGGACACATTTTTGATGCATCGCTATCAAGGAGGTTTGGTGGGACAACCACCGTGTTTCGAGCTTTGGAGTATAGTTCATGTGTTGGTAACTATCTCTAAAACTCTTAGTTTAGTTTACATGCTTTTCTTTAATATAATATCTTGAGCATGTTCATGTTTTATTTGTTTTGTACTTCATGTGGTAAATACTTGTTTAAATGTAGTTTTTATTAAAACTTGTACTTATACATGTACAAATAATGAGAACAAATTGATTCATATATGTTTGCACTTCAATGCTCATTTGTACTCAATATATGCACATGTATAAGCTAGTTTTGATGATTCTTTCATTTACACTTGTTTTGCCTATTCTTATATTTTGCTTCATGTATATGCATCTTTTATTCAAATCTAATAAATATACATGTATACCCGTGAGTCTCTTGCCTTCATGCAAATACATTTAATAGACTCTTTTATGTTTGGGATATGTATGCATATGTTAGATTTAGATAAATCATACATATACCTAGAAGTTTAGTGTTTTCAATGAAAAATGATTTTCATGATTTTTTTAAGAAAAATAAATTTTCATGTTTTGTTTAATAAAATAAAATGAATAATTTGTTTGATCATTTTGAGCTTAAATTGTCTATTTTCATGAAAATGCTATTTACATGATGTTTGTACACTCACACGTTATTTGTTTTGTCATGACTTTGGTTCATGAACACATTTTTGAGCTTTATAGTCTTTGAGTGTCATCTTTTATGTATGTGGTATGATTCATGAAAACATATGGTTTCATGTTTTTGAAGGATCTTTAACTAGTTTTTCAAAAATTAATTTAACTAGTTATTTATTCTTCAAATTAGTAGTTTATGAGATATAAACTTGATCCTATTATTGTTTCAATTGGTATCATTGAATATTATTTTTCAATTGGTATCAATTTGATTCTATTCTTGTATATACTCATATTTTGTTTTCCTATATATGTATGTATCAATTTCAATTGGTATACTCATTTTTCATACATATATATGCTTGTTTGTGCTTGAGTTAAAATGGATTTACATGTTTAAACCACAAAGTTTGTTTATGCTAAGCTTAATTCAAATCTTATTTTTCAAGCTTATGCATTAGTTTTAAATTGGTATCAATACAATTGATCATTATTTTACAATTGGTCATCATTTTCAAAATTGATATCAAATTACAAAATTTGTACTGTTTATTTACATTTGATATCTTTAAAATGAGTTTATAAAGATATCTCAAAATTTGTTTTAATAAAAAATTATATATTCAAAAAATTTTAATTTGTATTGACTATATGCAAGGAGAGCTTAACATCTCTTCTACATATAGATTCATGATGAGTGTATCTTATATTGAGGAGCTTGACATCTCTTCTTTATGTGGTACACGTGTGTACTGGGAGCTTCACATCTCCTCTTATGCATTGCATATCATGTGTTATGTGAGTTAGGGCTTGTCATCCCTTTCTTCATGTAATGCATATATGTAGGGAAGTTAACTTAGCATCTTTCTCTCCATGAATGTATATCGCATATAATCCCTTATTGCTTGATTTATGTTTACCCCTTCATTGGTTCCTTGTTTCGGACAAAAAGGGGGAGAAAATTTTATTTGGTGTTTTTTTTTTAATTTAACCCCTTTGTTGATGATTGACAAAAAAGGGGAGAAGTATTTGAGATATATGCATGTTTTCCTTGCTTAAGGGGGAGAAGTATTTGTTTTGTCCTTTATTTATGTTTATGCATATGTGTTTTGTTTTGCAAATAGGAGAAAAAGATTTGTTTTATGCTTGATTAGCATGTTTACTCCTTCATTTGCTTACTTGTTTATGAGCATACATTGCATATTTATTTGTTTATTTGCTATGCATGAGTTAAGGGGGAGCTTCTTTGAGGCTTTACTTTAATCCATGCATATATAACTTCATGAGTTTTGTCATCATCAAAAAGGGGGAGATTGTTGGCCCAAAGGCCCATCACTCTAGTTTTGATGATGATCAACTCATGTAGTTATTGTACTAATGATCTTGTGTTTAATTAGTGACAGATTTATGATCAAGATCTTAGTAGGTACTTAGCTTCTACAAAGGATTTAAAGTCAAGTTTTGGAGCTAGCACGGTGTTTGGACCAAGTCAAGAAGGCATCATGTGAAGACTTCAAGAAAAAGAAGACTTGTGTCTAGGTTTGTTTTTGTAAGATTTTGTTTTTAGTTAAAATGTAAAGGATAGAATAGTTGGTGGATTGCTCAAGTATCTATATGCACACACACTCTTGATTTAGCTTGTTTTCATAAAAGAAATTTCATTTTAGTAAAGACTTTTTAGTTTGACAAAATATCGTTTTGGTTTTTGGTATTCTAGACTACATGTTTTAACGAAAATCGTATTTAGTGCTTTAATGTCAAAAACATAGATATTTCACCATGTTTGTGTAGTGGATCATATCCATACACACTATGCTTTAAAAGAGTTTAAATATCTTGTTTTTGTATTTGGTAAAGTTTGAAAAAATCAAGTTTTGAAAAATACAGTTTTTGTTTTTGAGCCAATATTTTTCAAGTTACAAAAATAGTTCAAATTGATTGAACATGCCTTGATTTTGTTCAAGCATGTCTGATTTTCAAAGTATAACATTGAACCTATTTTTGTAGATTTTTCTAGAATTTATGGGATTTTATTTAAGTTAAAATGACCAACATTTAATTCCCAGAAAATAGTTTCCAGGCTTCAGCCGGTCGACTGAGTTCTGGAATCGGTCGACCGGGCGGTCAACTGACGTGCACAGACGTGCACGCCCAGTTCTGGCAGAAGGCCGGTCGACCGACCCGGTCGACCGTCCAGAGAGCTCTGCTCTCTGGAAAGTCCCCGGTCGACGACCAGTCGACCGGACAGAGAGACTTGCTCTCTGTATCCTGGCCTCGGTTGACAGATGGCTCAACGGTCTGAAATATGACCGTTGATCGGTCGACTGGGCAGTCGACCGTCAGTTCTGTCAGACCCCAACGGCTAGTTTTTGGAGGCCTATAAATTGGGGCTTTTGGAGGCTGTTTTCTCTAAGATTTGGGAGAGTTTTTGGGCCAGTTTTTCCTATCCTTTCAAGAGGTTTTCTCCACATATTTGAGAGCAAATATTTCCAATCAAAAAGGAGAGTTTTATTAAGAGTGATTAAAAGAGCTTTTCTTGAGTTTTCCTCCACCATTCTCATTCTAGTTTTCTCACACAAATACTTGAGCAATCCATTGATTATTCATCCTATAGGAGTGTTGTAGTGAGATTGTTTTTAGGTGATCAAAGAGTTGTGATCACCAAAGACTTCTTTCTTTGTTCTTTGAGGAGGCGGACAAGTGTGTTCGCGGTGTTTAGAGTTCGTGTGTGAACTCTTTGTTTGCGGTGCGGCCTCGGTGAGCTTGTGGGGCTCGTGGTGTGTACGGGACTAGAGAGTCCGAGGGCTTGTAGGTGTTGCGGCACCGAGGAGTGATCCATTGGGATCGAGCATAGTGGAAATCCTTTGTGTGTCAAAGGCGGGGATGTAGAGCAAGTGTGCTCGAACCTCGAAACAAATTCCTTGTGTTTGCGATTGCTCACTCCTCTCTATCTCATTATTTATATCTTGCATACTTTTATTGTGCTTATCTTTATATGCTTGATATTGTTGTGTGCTTAATTGATATATATGTGTGGGATTGTTTGCTAACACTTGTATTTAACCAAGAGAGCCAACGCGGCACCTCAACCCATATCTAGGAGAATCTTGAGGAGTTAGTCCAGAGCCCTTCACGGGGAATTCGGCTACACTCTTGTGTTATACGTGGTGTTTAGTTTTAGAATTTTAGTTTGCATCATAATAGTTTTGTTTAGGTCATAATAGTTTTTAATTCCACATTTTTTGTCATTTAGTGACCATTAGATTAGCCATCACCTATTCACCCCCCTATAGGTGATTTCAGATTGGTGGTTACTTAATTAAGGAACGTCCTTGACGGATAACCTCCCACCAATCTTACCACCTACCTGGCTGATGAACTTGTGGTTAAGGTCAGCAATATACCTCCTAAAGACAGTCTAAAGTTAGGAGTCGTCTAGGTCCAGGCTTATCCTAGAATAGGATTTTTGTTTATTTTTTCTTTTCTTGATTGGGTGAACTTATTTGTTAACTGTGCATGTCAGCTTGGTCGAGAGACCCATTCACATCTAGACTAACTAGGACCAGTTCACCACCAGAATAAAAACCCGACTCACACATGACACAACTACCATCACTGCAAGATAGGTTCAATCCTATTAGGACCTCTCTTCCATCTTGCATTCAGTTACCCGATGAAGGTGTTGACCAATTTGAGCTCAAACCACAATACATCAACACTCTCCCAAATTTCATGGATTTGAATTCGAGGATGCATACTTTTTCATAATGAAATTTGAAGAAGTATGTCTAATGATAAAAATACCCAGCTTAGGAGTAGATGCCATTAAATTACGGTTTGTCACATTCTCTTTGAAAGACTTAGCTAAGAAATGGCTCTATAGTCTAGAGGCCGGTTCCATATCCTTATGGGATAATTTCGTCAAAGCCTTCTTAAAGAAGTTTTTTCCCGTTCACAAGACTGCACTAATTAGGAAAAGCATCTTGTAGCTTAAGAAAATAACCAATGAACCTTTTTGGAAGTAGTTCGAACGTTTTAAGGACCTCCTTGCCCAATGCCCTCACCATGGGATAAAGAAATGGCAACTTTGTCAAGCTCTTTATGATGGATTAATGTAGCGCCCCTATCCTGCGGGTACTGAGACGCCACTGCGACGTATATACGCAGGTCAGAAATACCCTCACGTATATCCGCTAAGCATCAGTACATGCAGGAATCAGAGACAAAAGCACAGTGGTAACATACATTCCAACAGAAATAGCGCAAGTATATGGTTATCACAGAGAATGATACAACATTACATGAATGTTACATTACCAAAAAATATAAAAGTACATAATACATGAAGAGATATACAAAAACAGAGAGGTGCTCACGAGTAGCAAGAGGGCCTCGGGAGCCAAATAGGAGAGGTACTTGGAGGAAGAGCTTTGACGACGTCCAAACTTCTGCTACACCCTGACCATCACGGGAGGATCTGCTGCGCGCTCTGATCTACTACAGCCTGGCCATCATGATCTAGGCTCTAGAATCTGGACATGAGAATTCAGGGTTATTAGCAACCCCAGTGAGTACATATAATAAAGCCAGGTGGCATGCATAACAGATACATGTGTACAGGAAATGTGTATCGTGAATATAAGTATGTATGAACATGAAATAAGGCAGTAATAAATAACTATAGGAAAATCAGTTATATAAGCTCACATTACCGATCGGTGAGATTAGTACATAGAAGGAATAATCCAAACAAGGAAACCCTCATATATATACCCAATACCTCACATCAGTATGTGTCCTATCCCACATACCTCAGCATACAGATCCGAGAGTAAGTTATTGAAAACTGATGGGGAACGACGAACCATGTTTAGAATGGGTCCCGTACATGCTCGGGACAACGGTCAAGGAGTATCCGGTACTGAGCCAGAACGTACCGCTAGGTACCGGGACATATTGTCGCCCGAAAAGGAATAAGATGTCACCGCTCCCACAGGAATAGGCCCAGGGGCTTATGGTACAACCGGCAAGCAAGGGAGTAGGGGTGCCAGTGTAAAACACCTAGAGGGGGGTGAATAGGTGTAAAGTGCTAATCTAAGAAACTAAATGCAAACCAAGTGCGCTAAATGCGGAAGCTAATGCAAATCTTGCAACACACTTAATACAATCCAACAAGTGTAGCCGAATTCCCCTTGCGAGGCTCTGGACTAACTCCTCTTGATTCCCCTAGATATGGGTTGAGGCGCTATGTGAAGCTCTCGTTGGATGAGTATAAGTGATGCACACACACAAGCAAGCCAAGCATATAATAGATATGACAACAAGAGATGCAAGGCACAACACAAGCAATATATGATATGGCAATATGAATTATGCTCAACACAAGAAAATATGATATGATATGAAGTATGATGCTTTGCACAAAGTAAATGAGAGAGAGTTAGAGAGACAATAGGAGCAATCGCAAACAACGAGATTTGTTTCGAGGTTCGAGCACCTTGCTCTACATCCCCGCCTACACCACCGTGTAGGATTTCCACTATCTCAACTCCCACCGAGGGAACCTCTACCGAAGAGGATTTCTTACAACTCTAGGAGTACCAAACTCCTCTCTCAATAATAACCTCCTCACACCGAGGGGTTAGGCCCGTAGCTAATACAACAACCAATCCACACACCTCTACCGAAGAGGCTCACAACCAAACACTATCACCTCTACCTAAGAGGGATCCACAACACAATCACCCGATCACCTCTACCGAAGAGGGATTCACAAGTATAAGGGTGTTTACAACAATGAGGTTTACAACAAACAACCTCAAACACTTCTCTTTCTTTTTCTCTTATCTTTTTCCACAAAAACAAGATCCTAATAGTTTAGGATAGAAGATATAGCTCAAGTGTGGATACAAAGTGTTTTTGGAAACAAGCAACAAAGAAAAACTACTTGGAAAATCTCTTGTATATGATAGAAAATGAAATACCAAATCAAAATCCCAAAACCTAGTTTTCTTTGATTTTCCAAAAACCCAAAACAAATAAAGATGAGAAGTTAAAAGCACAAAAACTCCTTTGAAAACTCTTTTAAACACTTCAGAAAACTGAAAATTTTCTCTTAAAAAACTTGGCCAAAATCCCCAAAGAGATGGGGTTTATATAGCCCCTATACAAAACTAGCCGTTAGGCTGAGTTGGCAGCTCTGACAGGCATCGGTCGACCGGCCCGGTCGACCGCCAACGGTCAAAAATGTGAAAATAGGTCTTTAATCCCATAAATTCACAGTAAATCTAAAAAATAGTTTTAATCACAAAAAAAACTGTTTTTCTAAAAAATATGTTTTTCTAAAACTTGTTTTATCATTTTACTTTGATAACCAAACTTGTGATAAAATTTCAAGACATATATCAATCATATCAATTCATTTTTGTGTCTTGCCAATTTTATCAAAAACAAAACTTGTATTTTATCAAACTAGAATTTTCCAAAACATGAATAGGATAGTCAAAAAGTTTGTTTAAAAAATTAAGCATGCATGTATAGAATGAAGCAACTATACATATATCAATTTAAACTTGTTTTGATAAACTATTCATGAAAACCAAAACTCAATCATAAAACGTGTGTGATTTGTGCACTTGAGCATATCAACTAAACTAAGCTTTACAAATATGGATCTAAAACACAAACTCTAAACTAGATACCTAAGTCTTCTTGACGATCTTCATCTTCAAGTAGACTTGCTCCAAAAACTCCGTGATTCTCCAAGTGCAAAGGTATGATCTTTAAGCTTTGGCACCGGGATCATCATGAATAGCTTCTAATCATCTTGTTGAAGCTAATCACCAACCTAATATCCTGTTAATGATCTGAAACTTAGAAACACAAGAATATTAGTAAACATAACTACATGAGTGTTGATCATCATCAAAACTAGAGTGGAAGGCCATTGGGCCAACAATCTCCCCCTTTTTGATGATGACAAAACTCATGGAGTATATATATGCATGGATTAAAGATAAGCTTCAAGGAAGCTCCCCCTTAACTCATGCATAGGGATAAACAATGAATCTATGCAATGAATATTAAACAGAAACATGCATATGCATAAACAATAAATGGTTCTAGATATCAAATGGAATATTCAAAACAAATAAGCTCTAGATACCAATTACAACAATTACAAGCAAGCTTTGGATACCAATTAAACTTAATAAACAATTAAACTTAATATTCTTGATATTAAAACATAATATATGCATATAAAACATAAGCATGCATATAAAACTCAAAATACTTCTCTCCCCTTTTTGTCAATCATCACAAAGGGGTAAACAATCAAAAACCATAGATAATGAGGGGTAAAAATCTTTCTTCCCCCTTTTTGTTAATCAAAACAATGCAAACAATGTTCTCCCCCTTTTTGTCTAAAACAAAAAAAATCAATAAGGGGTGTGACTACAAACATGATATCACTTAAAAATATGTCATGAAGCATCTTGATACAATAAACAAGGATCAATATATGTTATATGCTATATACATTCATGAGAGGAAGACGCTAAGTTAGCTTCCCTACACATATGCATTACATGAAGAAGGGATGACAAGCCCCAATTCACATAACACATATTATGTAATGCATAAGAGGAGATGTGAAGCTCCCCTACACACGTATATCATATAAAGAAGAGTTGTCAAGCTCCTCAATTTATAATATACTCAACATGAATCTATATGTAAGAGAGATGTTAAGCTCTCCTTGCATATAGGAAATACAAATCAAGGCTTTGAATATTTTCTTTAAACAAAATTTTGTAAATACCAATTGTAATTAAACATAACAAATTTGAATGTTTAAACACAAATTTTGATACCAATTGTAAGAATATATTTCATTTTGAAAATATATAAACAAATTTGATGTTGATATCATATGTTCAAAATAACAACTTTTAATCATAAAGAGTGGGAGTACAAATACCAATTGAAATACAAAATCAAATTTTCTCCCCCTTTATGAAAAACAAACTAAAGACATGCATAGTCTTGATAACAATTTAAAAGTAATCAATTTAAACAAAATTGAAACTCAAGCACTAGCATAAACACAAACATATATATGTATGAAAGATAGATACCAATAGAAATTGATATACTTGGAATTTAAAGCATACATACATACAAAATATATGAGTATACAAGAAGATCAAAATGATACCAATTGAAAGAGTTCAATGATACCAATTGACATAACAATAAGTTCAAGTGTATACATCATATTATCTACCACCCAATCATAATTCAAGTTTTAAAGATTTTCAATTTAGGGCATACATGAACATGATCTCCCATCCTACCGCCCTTTGATGGTAGGGGTTTTCAAAGATAGATTTGAAAATGTAGTTTTGTTTGAAAATCACTACCAAAATGAAGAACACCGCAACTAGTTAAATGGAAAACTTGTTAACTAGTACGAAATCCTTCAAGTAAGGAATAAAACACAAATGAAATTCACATGATAATCATCACTCTAACCAATAAAGCATAACTCATGAGAAACAAAACATGAGCAATAGATATGAGTGTACAAATAATATGTGAAGATCATAATCATGAAAAATATTTCATTAAGCTCAATTATCCCTAAAACACGAAATCATCAAAACTATCTAATCTTCAAGGCATATGTATGTCTAATACAAACTAAAGTATACATACATATCCAAAACATAACGAGTCCACAAAATATATGCATGAAGGCACGTGGCTCAAAAAAGGATACTCATGTATAGTAAAATAGTTTGGATAAGATAGACATATACATGAAGTTAAATATTGGACACATGAAAAATATGAAAATCATGATAAGCTAAATTTTCATCAAGGCAATTTTCATTTCAAGGTATATGTATGAATTGTCAACACAAGAAGTATACATGCATATCCCTAAACACAATTTGAGTCATAATATAGATTTGCATGAAAGGCAAATGACTCAAGGGGTATACATGTATATCTTTAAAGTTTGGCAATACAAACATATACATGAAGTGAAATACACAATCATAGAGCAAATTCAAAAATGAGAATACAAGTTTAATATGTATGAATCATCAAAACTAGACTATACTAGCACATCTAATGGGTTCAAATAAGCATTCATTCCAACTATATATAGATTTATTTGTATCCCACTCTATGTACAAGTATATAACTAGTCTTAATGAAAACTAACACTTAAACATATATTCAAAACATGAAGCATCAAAAACACATATAAAAAATCATCATGATAAAAGTCATCATGGAAAACTAAAACATGATTATTATGTGAATTCACATGTATTAGATTCATGATGTACATTATAGCTTAAACATAAGTGAGAACACTAAGTATGGGATCATATAAGCATGTGTGTCTCAAATACTATACATGTATGTTAAGGATCTAATAAACATGGAATGAACATACTAATCCAATGACAATAAAAAAACATGCTATAATCAAAAATGAAATATAAAACGTGTAAACAAATAATAAGGAGTTAGGAATTGTTACCAAAACCTAGAAGGCAACCTCCTTGTCTCCAAAACTTGGTGGACCTCTCCACCATCTCTTCCCTTGAAAGTGATGCATCCAATAGATTTCCTTTAAGTCCGGAACGCATCCACTCCAAGGTGTCATCACTCTCACGTCATGTGAGAGCCCACACCTACATCAAACAAAGGAGGGGTGGTCTTTGGTACCCATACTCTTTTGGGTCCATGGGGGTTAGTCTCATTTCTAACCCAAACAACTTCTTTGCTAAATTTACATTATTTAATCTATCATAGCAAAATTTAGCAAGGTGGCCATTGCGACCACAATGTGTACATGTGTACACATGAGCATACATGTGTTGATGGTGTCCGTGAGGAGCATGTGTATGCCGTGGAGGGTGTGCATGCATATAGGATGGAACTTGTTTCTTTCGAACCAAGGTTTTCAACCGTGAGTGATTCATGGCACATTGGCTCATAGTGGAGCCCAAACAATCTACTCTCTTCTTTAGCATACAAATATCATCATTAATCTAGAAGAAGAGGTACATGCATTAGGTAGTCTAGATGAAGAGGCTACACTAGCATGACAAACATGAGCATCAATCTTATTTTGTAAAAACTCATTTTCTTTAAACAAATTTCTAAATCCTTTGAAATAGAATCAATTTTAATTTTCAAAGAATTATTTTCTTTTACAACAAAATCTACTTTTGAAGACAAATTTTCATTTTCTTCAAAATAGCATGGCAATCATTTTTAGACTTTAAAAATTCATTTTCTTTAAGTGCAAATTCTAATTGAGATATCAATGAATCCCTTTCATTATAGACTGTTGGCCCAAAGGCCTTCCACTCTAGTTTTGATGATGATTAACTCATGTAGTTATGTGTACTAATAATCTTGTGTTTTAGTCTCAGATCATTAATCAAGATATTAGTTGGTGTTTAGCTTCAACAAGATAATTTGGAAGCTTGCACATGTTGATTCAAGAGCCCGCGCATCAAAGATGATATATTGCTCAGTGAATCAAAAGAGTTTTGGATCGAGTCAACTTGGAGATTGCGCTCTACAAGAAGACTTAGGTATCCATAGTTTTTAGTTTGGGTTTAGATCTTAATTGTAAAAGATTAGAATAGTATGATAAGCTCAAGTTCACAACACACACCTTTCATGTTTTGATTTTCGGTTTTAGGATTAACCGATCTTGGTTTTCATGAATAGATTTTTATCAAAACAAGTTTACATAGTTTATGTATATTAGATTTTTCTATATACATGCATGCTTCAATTGTTTAGACAAACTTTAATTGATAATCTATTCCATGTGTTTTATGTTTTGGTATTTACAACAAAACATATTTTTGGACTTAATGACAAAAATCATGATATATATATGTTCCTTGTATATTGAATTTCTATTCATATACAATATGCTTCAAAGTGTTTAAATATCATATTTTGTATCATGGATGAGTTTTAGACAATGTGTATTTTCTATTCAAAATACAAGGTTTTAGAAAATACGGTTTTTGGTTTTTGGCAAATTTCTATGACACAAAAATAGTCAAATATGTTGAAATTTATGTTAGGATTTTTAACACAAGTTTATATTTCAATATAAAATGATAAAACTATTTTTGTGAAATTTTAGAGATTTTGTGGGATTTATTGGAATATTTTTACCTCTGTTTTTTCTGACCCATTTATAGGCTGACAGGCCTGGTCGGTCGACCGAAGCGGTCGACCGCACCAAGGGCCGGTCGACCGGTTCGGTCGACCGACGTGCACAGACCTGTGCACGTCTGCAGCCCAATGGGCCGGTCGACCGAAGCGGTCGACCGACGGAGAGCTGTTTGCTCTCAGGAATTTTCGGTCGACCGGACCGGTCGACCGGCAGCTGTAACGTTCGAAAATTCGAACGTTGGGCGGTCGACCGGGCCGGTCGACCGGCAGGGTAAAACTGGCAAATGTTCTGTTAAACGGCTATTTTCTATTATTGCCTATAAATACCCCATTTGAGAAAGTTATTCTCTAAGAATTTTTGGGCTAAAATTTTCTATCTCTCTGTGTTTTTGCTGCTGCAATCAAAATAGGTTTTGGATTCAAAGTGAACAATCTTTTGTGTTTTGATTAGGGTTTGAAAAACCAAAGAAAAGGGATTTGGGAAAAGCTTTTGAATTGAATCTCTATATCTTGATTTCTTTTATTTCCCAAAGATTTTCTTTGAGTTGCTGGTTTCAAATTCCTTGGTTTTCTCCACACTTGAGCTAAAATCTACTATCTTGTCTATAGGATTTTTGTGGAGAAAAGAGATTGTTGTGGTTGTTGCTTTAAACCACCAAGTAGCAAGAGATTGTTTTGTGGTAGTGTTGTTGGAAACCACTCAGTTGTAAACCTTACCTTTGTGTGGCTTTTGGGAGTTGTGTACTCCGGTGATTGTAACTGTCTGTGTGATAGTGAAGCTAGAATCCATCTGGGGATGGCGGGGATGTAGAGCTGGGTGCTCGAACCTCGAGAACATATCTTGGTGTTTGCGTTTGATCGATTGGCTCTCACTATCTCTATCTATATTTACTTTGTGCCTTGCATTACTATTCATATTGTTCATCATATTTGCTTGGCTTGGTTGTGTGTGCATCACTAGTTGATCACACTTGAGTGCTCATTGCATTTAGTTTTAAATTCCGCATTTAGTTCACAGATTAGCATTGTCACCTATTCACCCCCCCCCTCTAGGTGACTTTTCAATTGGTATCAGAGCTAGCGCTCCTAATATTTAGGTTTAACCACCTAGGAGTTAAGATCTTGGTTTGCTAATCTTCATTTACATTATCATTTGCACACATATTAGTTTGCACTCATGGCTAGCCCTCCTATGTTTGACCATTTTAGACTTGATGCTTGGAAGGGGACATGACTAGGCATTTAAAAACTCTAGGTCATCTAGTTTATCAAGCCATCACTATAGAATCCCTCCCTAATAGTAGCAAGCATAAGAAGGCCAATGCATTAGCCCTTAGGACACTTCTAGCATCTCTAAATGAACATCTTTTACCTATTTTTGATCGCTATGATTCGGCTTTTGCAGTTTGGAGCATCTTGACTTCTCCCGAGCTTCCAAGGATTATCAACAACTTGAGGAGATCTAAAAGAGAAAAGTCCGGAGAGCAATGCCTCATGGTCCAAGGGAAGAACTCCCTTGAGGTACAATCGGATTCTCATATTGATGATAGCTCTAGTTCCTATTGCCATGGTTGTTTGAAGTTCAAACTTTAAATATGGAACTTGTTCAAAGCTTGAGAATTTGTTAGAAGAACATGATTTGTTGAAAGATGATAATCTTGTTTTGAAAAATGAATTAAAGGATTTATGTTCTAATTTTGAATTGATTTTGCAAGAGAAAGAAGAGATCACTAGTGAACGTGACTCACTACAATCTCAACTTGAACTTGCACTTAAAGAGATTGAAGATTGAAAAACAAAAATGATTTTGATGATGTTGTAGTAGAACAATGAGGTTTTGTCTTCTAGATTGGATCTTGTTTTCAAAGAAAATCTTACTTTGAAAAATAAAATTGATTCAATTATAAAAGAATTGGATTGGTTTTGATTAAAAATAAATCTTTGCAAAATGAGATTGATATTCATGTTTGTCATGCTAATGTAGCTTCTACTTCTTGCACTCCTATTGCATGTTCCACTTTATCTTCTAGCATTGAAAATGACATAATTGATTTGAAGAAAAGTGTTGATAGTTTGGGCTCCACTTTGAGCCATTGTGCATGAATCACACACGTTTGGAAACCTTGGTTCGCAAGAAACAAGTTCCAACCTTGCATGCACACCTATCTAGGCATACACATGCTTCTCATGATCACCATCATCATATGTATGCTCACGTGTACACATGTACACATTGTGGTCGAAAAGGCACCTTGCTAGATTTTGCTATGATAGATTACATTTTGAAAATTTAGCAACTAATCTGTTTGGGTTAGGAAAGATACTAACCCCGTGGACCCACAAGAAAATGGGTACCAAAGACCACCTCTATGCTTTTTGATGTAGGTGGGAGCTCTCGCATCACGTGAGGGTTTTGGTGCCTGAGGTGGATGCGTTCCGAGCTTGAATGAGAACCATTTGGATGCTTCACTCTCAAGGAGATTTGGTGGAAGGACCACCGTGTTTGGAGAACTAGAGATGCACCTTCATCGGTTTGGTATCATTCTCTAACTCCCATTTTTATTTGCATGCTTTTAATGTTCATCTATTTATAGCATGTCATGTTTTGTTATTCATTATACCTATGCCATGCTTATTAGATTAATGTTATACATGTTTAGTTCCTTGAACACCCATGTTTCATATGGATTTATATTTAGTGTTCTCACCTTGTTTTAGAACTAACATGTATGCTTTAGATCTAATGTACATGCATATGCACAATGATCATATGATTTTGTGTTTTAATGAGTCATGTGTTGATTAGTATGTTCATTGCTATACATGTATTGGAATTTGTAATCACCATTGTTTACATGATTCCATATTTTGTGTTTTCACAATTGTTTTGATATTATGTATATCTTGATTCTTATAGCATATAAATTTACATAAGGATCATTTTTAGAATAATTGTTGATTTATGACTTATTTTATACTTTATGATTTGAATATATACTTAGATGTTAGTTTTCATGAAAACTAGGAGTTATACTTGTACATAGAATGGGCCACAAATAAACCTTTATATATGTTTGTGCTTGGATGCCTATTTGTACTCATTATATGTACTAGTATAGTCTAGTTTTGATGATTCATGCATTCATACATGTATTCCTCATTTTTGATATGTTTTATGATCATGTGTTTTCTATGATAAGTGTTTTCACTTCATGTATATGTCTATTTTGCCAAATCTTAAGATATACATGTATGCCCCTTGAGTCATTTGCCTTTCATGCAAATCTATATTTGGACTCAATTGTGTTTAGGGATATGTATGTATACTTTTGCTTTGTCTAAACATACATATACCTTGAAATATAAATTGACTTTTAATGAAGAGTTTAGATTTTCATGTTTTAAAGTGATTTTCATGATTCACTTATGATTCATATTTTGATGATCTATATATTGAGCTTGATTATACTTTTTCATGATGATATGTATCTCACATTACACTTGTTCACTCAATTACTTGTTTACTCATGATTTGTTTTCATGAGGCTATGATTTGGGCTTTATGGAATTTGAGTGTTTAGTGATCATGTGATTTTCATGTTTCATGAAAAATATTTTTGTTATTCCTTGCTTGAAGGATTTCGCACTAGTTAACAAGTTTTCCATTTAACTAGTTGCGATATTCCTTTCTTTGGTAGTGATTTTCAAACGAACTATAATTTCAAATCTATTTTGAAAACTCCTACCATCAAGGGTGGTTGGATGGGAGATCATGTTCATGTATGCTTTATAATGAAAATCATTTTTAAACTTGCACATGAATGGGTGGTAGTTGATATGAGATATACACTTGATCTTATTGTTGTTTCAATTGGTATCATGAACTCTTTCAATTGGTATCAATATGACATCTTTTTGTATACTCATATATGTTTGTATTTTATATATGTATGCTTGCACTTCATATAGTATCAAATTCAATTGATATCTATCTTTGACATACATATATAGATGATTTATTTGTGCTTCAAGATATCACAAATTTTGTTTATGCTTAGCTTGAACTTTTCAAATTGAAACTATGTTAAAGCAAATTTTCAATGAGTTAATTTTCAATTGGTATCTTATTTCAAGCACATGCATATTTTCATTTGGTATTTCATAAAGGGGGAGAAAAACTAGTATTTTATTTTTTTAATTGGCATCTTATCTCTCATTTGATATTTTGTTTGGTATTCCACTCCCTTGCTTTATGATAGAAAATAAAGATTTCATTTGGCAAAGAATAATTGTTTCATTTGGTATCAAGATTTATTTTTAAGGAAATTCAAAATTAGTATTGTTTAATTCCAATATTGGTATCTAGTTTGTTTGTTTACAATTGGTAGGTTATTTGTTTACTTACTAATTGGCATCAAGATTTTCATTTTTTTTGTGTATTCAATTGGTATATGTTCTCGTTTTGATTGATTTGTTGTTTTTCAATTGGTATCAATATACACTTCATTGCCACATTTTTTTTTGGTATCATTTTTGATTTGACCCTTTATTAGTTCTTTGCTTTGAACAAAAAGGGGAGAAAAATTTATTGTTTTTGCTTTTATTTTTTTTAACCCTTTTGATGATTGACAAAAAGGGGGAGAAGAATTTGAGTTTTATATGCATATTTGTGTTTGCATATAGTTTACATTTGATGAAAAGAAGCCTTGTTTATATGCATGTCTACGCATGTTTTATGTTTCATTTTTATTATTTTTTTTATTGGTATCAAGAGCATGTTTTGATATTGTTTTAAATACATATAAACGTGTTTTAAGAACATTCATTGCATATCTTATATGTTTTATTGTTATGCATGAGTTAAGGGGGAGCTTCTTTGAAGCTTTACTTTAATCCATGCATATATAACTCCATGAGTTTTGTCATCATCAAAAAGGGGGAGATTGTTGGCCAAAGGCCTTCCACTCTAGTTTTGATGATGATTAACTCATGTAGTTATGTGTACTAATAATCTTGTGTTTTAGTCTCAGATCATTAATCAAGATATTAGTTGGTGTTTAGCTTCAACAAGATAATTTGGAAGCTTGCACATGTTGATTCAAGAGCCCGCGCATCAAAGATGATATATTGCTCAGTGAATCAAAAGAGTTTTTGGATCGAGTCAACTTGGAGATTGCGCTCTACAAGAAGACTTAGGTATCCATAGTTTTTAGTTTGGGTTTAGATCTTAATTGTAAAGATTAGAATAGTATGATAAGCTCAAGTTCACAACACACACCTTTCATGTTTTGATTTTCGGTTTTAGGATTAACCGATCTTGGTTTTCATGAATAGATTTTTATCAAAACAAGTTTACATGATTTATGTATATTAGATTTGTTCTATATAAATGCATGCTTCAATTGTTTAGACAAACTTTAATTGATAATCTATTCCATGTGTTTTATGTTTTGGTATTTACAACAAAACATATTTTTGGACTTAATGACAAAAATCATGATATATATATGTTCCTTGTATATTGAATTTCTATTCATATACAATATGCTTCAAAGTGTTTTAAATATCATATTTTTGTATCATGGATGAGTTTTAGACAATGTGTATTTTCTATTCAAAATACAAGGTTTTAGAAAATACGGTTTTTGGTTTTTGGCAAAATTTCTATGACACAAAAATAGTCAAATATGTTTGAAATTTGTGTTAGGATTTTTAACACAAGTTTATATTTCAATATAAAATGATAAAACTATTTTTGTGAAATTTTAGAGATTTTGTGGGATTATTGGAATATTTTTACTCTGTTTTTCTGACCCATTTATAGGCTGACAGGCCTGGTCGGTCGACCGAAGCGGTCGACCGCACCAAGGGCCGGTCGACCGGTTCGGTCGACCGACGTGCACAGACCTGTGCACGTCTGCAGCCCAATGGGCCGGTCGACCGAAGCGGTCGACCGACGGAGAGCTGTTTGCTCTCAGGAATTTTCGGTCGACCGGACCGGTCGACCGGCAGCTGTAACGTTCGAAAATTCAAACGTTGGGCGGTCGACCGGGCCGGTCGACCGGCAGGGTAAAACTGGCAAATGTTCTGTTAAACGGCTATTTTCTGTTATTGCCTATAAATACCCCATTTGAGAGAGTTATTCTCTAAGAATTTTTGGGCTAAAATTTTCTATCTCTCTGGTGTTTTTGCTGCAATCAAAATAGGTTTTTGGATTCAAAGTGAACAATCTTTTGTGTTTTTGATTAGGGTTTGAAAAACCAAAGAAAAGGGATTTTGGGAAAAGCTTTTGAATTGAATCTCTATATCTTGATTTCTTTTATTTCCCAAAGATTTTCTTTGAGTTGCTGGTTTCAAATTCCTTGGTTTTCTCCACACTTGAGCTAAAATCTACTATCTTGTCTATAGGATTTTGTGGGAGAAAAGGAGATTGTTTGTGGTTGTTGCTTTAAACCACCAAGTAGCAAGAGATTGTTTTGTGGTAGTTGTTGGAAACCACTCAGTTGTAAACCTTACCTTTGTGTGGCTTTTGGAGTTGTGTACTCCGGTGATTGTAACTGTCTGTGTGATAGTGAAGCTAGAATCCATCTGGGGATGGCGGGGATGTAGAGCTGGGTGCTCGAACCTCGAGAACATATCTTGGTGTTTGCGTTTGATCGATTGGCTCTCACTATCTCTATCTATATTTACTTTGTGCCTTGCATTACTATTCATATTGTTCATCATATTTGCTTGGCTTGGTTGTGTGTGCATCACTAGTTGATCACACTTGAGTGCTCATTGCATTTAGTTTTTTAAATTCCGCATTTAGTTCACAGATTAGCATTGTCACCTATTCACCCCCCCTCTAGGTTACTTTTCATAGACCTCAACCTTTTCTTACAAAACACAATCAAGTCTAGAATGCAAACACTTATTTTCTTTTTCAATTTCTAGACTTTTCTTTTTCAAAATCTTATATTTTTCAATAAATTTTTCACAAACAATTGAGAGTTCTTCATTCAATGTATGAGCATCAAAATTATCATCACATGAAGAACTAGCACAATCATCATTATCTAAGTGGGTTTCCGATTGTACCTCAAGGGAGTCATTCCCTTGGACCATGAAGCATTGTGGATCGGATTCTCCACTAGATTCTCTTCTTGGATGGCAATTGAAGCTTGGAGGTGGTGGTGGTTGTCAATTTGTTCCACACTGCAAAGGCGGAATCAAAGTTAGAAACACATAAGAGATAATCTTTAGGAAGAGTGCTTCTAATGGCCTCTAGGGCTTGTGCATTGGCCCCTATATGATTGCAATCACCAAGATAACATCTCTTGGTGGCCGCACGGAAAACATGCAAACCTAGGGTCTTTAGGTACATGGACATCCTATACTTCCAAACATCAATGTTGGAAGGGTCAAAGCTAGGAGGGGTCATGAAGTCCATGGTAAACTATGAATGTGCAAACAAATGCAAATGAGATTAGCAAGCAAATGGATCACTCTTAGGATGTTAAGCCTAAGTATCAGGAGCACTAGCTCTGATACCAATTGTAAAACACCTAGAGGGGGGGTGAATAGGTGTAAGTACTAATCTAAGAAACTAAATGCAAACCAAGTGCGCTAAATGCGGAAGCTAATGCAAATCTTGCAACACACTTAATACAATCCAACAAGTGTAGCCGAATTCCCCTTGCGAGGCTTTGGACTAACTCCTCTTGATTCCCCTAGATATGGGTTGAGGCGCTATGTGAAGCTCTCGTTGGATGAGTATAAGTGATGCACACACACAAGCAAGCCAAGCATATAATAGATATGACAACAAGAGATGCAAGGCACAACACAAGCAATATATGATATGGCAATATGAATTATGCTCAACACAAGAAAATATGATATGATATGAAGTATGATGCTTTGCACAAAGTAAATGAGAGAGAGTTAGAGAGACAATGGGAGCAATCGCAAACAACGAGATTTGTTTCGAGGTTCGAGCACCTTGCTCTACATCCCCGCCTACACCACCGTGTAGGATTTCCACTATCTCAACTCCCACCGAGGGAACCTCTACCGAAGAGGATTTCTTACAACTCTAGGAGTACCAAACTCCTCTCTCAACAATAACCTCCTCACAACCGAGGGGTTAGGCCCGTAGCCAATACAACAACCAATCCACACACCTCTACCGAAGAGGCTCACAACCAAACACTATCACCTCTACCTAAGAGGGATCCACAACACAATCCCGATCACCTCTACCGAAGAGGGATTCACAAGTATAAGGGTGTTTACAACAATGAGGTTTACAACAAACAACCTCAAACACTTCTCTTTCTTTTTCTCTTATCTTTTTCCACAAAAACAAGATCCTAATAGTTTAGGATAGAAGATATAGCTCAAGTGTGGATACAAAGTGTTTTTGGAAACAAGCAACAAAGAAAAACTACTTGGGAAATTCTTGTATATGATAGAAAATGAAATACCAAATCAAAATCCCAAAACCTAGTTTTCTTTGATTTTCCAAAAACCCAAAACAAATAAAGATGAGAAGTTAAAAGCACAAAAACTCCTTTGAAAACTCTTTTAAACACTTCAGAAAACTGAAAATTTTTCTCTTAAAAAACTTGGCCAAAATCCCCAAAGAGATGGGGTTTATATAGCCCCTATACAAAACTAGCCGTTAGGCTGAGTTGGCAGCTCTGACAGGCATCGGTCGACCGGCCCGGTCGACCGCTAACGGTCAAAAATGTGAAAATAGGTCTTTAATCCCATAAATTCACAGTAAATCTAAAAAATAGTTTTAATCAAAAAAAAACTGTTTTTCTAAAAAATATGTTTTTTCTAAAACTTGTTTTATCATTTTACTTTGATAACCAAACTTGTGATAAAAATTTCAAGGCATATATCAATCATATCAATTCATTTTTGTGTCTTGCCAATTTTATCAAAAACAAAACTTGTATTTTATCAAACTAGAATTTTCCAAAACATGAATAGGATAGTCAAAAAGTTTGTTTAAAAATTAAGCATGCATGTATAGAATGAAGCAACTATACATATATCAATTTAAACTTGTTTTGATAAACTATTCATGAAAACCAAAACTCAATCATAAAACGTGTGTGATTTGTGCACTTGAGCATATCAACTAAACTAAGCTTTACAAATATGGATCTAAAACACAAACTCTAAACTAGATACCTAAGTCTTCTTGACGATCTTCATCTTCAAGTAGACTTGCTCCAAAACTCCGTGATTCTCCAAGTGCAAAGGTATGATCTTTAAGCTTTGGCACCGGAATCATCATGAATAGATTCTAATCATCTTGTTGAAGCTAATCACCAACCTAATATCCTGTTAATGATCTGAAACTTAGAAACACAAGAATATTAGTAAACATAACTACATGAGTGTTGATCATCATCAAAACTAGAGTGGAAGGCCATTGGGCCAACAGCCAGTACGCCCCACGGAAACGCCTGGTGGCCTCCATGTCGAATCCAAGTACATGGCCGCGCGACACTATATGACCATCATAAACATGGAGACTATATCGGTACTCATCAGTTTTCCCCATCCCGGTGTAAGTTGTCTACTTATTATAATTTGTCTAGTGATAATGTCCACAGAGTATTCACAGTAATCTATATTCATGGTTATCCTATTACGGGGGTCAACAGGAGTATAGTATCAGGAGTAATGTCAGGAGCCTCCCTATTTCAGGGGTTCAAGTGTATAGGAGTTCAAGAGTACAGGAGTTCAGGAGTACCAACTATATGGTAATAATATAATAATCAAGTCCTCGTAAAAGTGATAGCCATGAATATGTCATATAATACACAAGTATCTTAGGTGGTAGTGTCTGGTCAAGAGTCACGATGTCAGGTCCAGGAATTTGTACATATGAAAGCATATCATATACCGGGTGTCAGGAGCAGGTGTCAAGTATGACATATCAAGTATCGATGCCTAATATCATGTGATAAGTGTATATGACAAGTACCAGTGTCGGGTATCATATGTCAAATATAGCATGGCAAGTACCGGTGTCGGATATCATGTGTCACATATAGCATGGCAAGTATCAGTGTAAAATATAGCATGGCAAATATCAGTGTAACCATAGCATGGCAAATATCGGTGTCAAATATAGCATGGCAAATATCGGGGTCAAATACCGTGTGCCGGTGTAAATACCAAGTGCCGGAGTCATAAATTATATATCAAGTGTAACATGTCAGGTGTCGATGCAAATACCGAGTGCCGGTGTAAATACTAAGTGTCGGTGTCAGATGTCACGTGTCAAGTAAAACATGTCCAGGGTCGGGTAAATACAGAGTGCAACATCATATATTAAATCGCATAGCATGATATCACGTACTAAAATTACGGTAACAAGTGCTAGGCATGCTAAGATGTCCACATATTAATTCCATGTTATAAATACGAGGCGTTTATTTTTAAGTGTATTAAGAAGCACTCGCCTAAAACCGGGGTGAAATACCGGTTAAAAGTCCAGAAATTCGGCGACCCACACGAGAAATCCACTAGCCCATAGTTATATATTAAAATGTATATTTATAAAATATATATAAATATTAGAGAGGGGATGAGCGAGGAGACAGAGAGGAGAGAGAAAGTTATTGGAAGGAGAGAGAAAATATGGTGTTTTTAAAGGAAAATAGAAATTAAATTGAAAAGGGGTAGAGTTGTAATTAAAGGGAAGTAATAAGGGGATGAGGGGAGGGGTATTTTTGGAATGAGGGGAATATGATGTTTATTTAGGAATGAGGGATTTGAAATTAAAGAAAGAAGGAAAGAAAAGAAGAAAGAAAGAAAGAAAGAAAGGAAAAGAAGAAGGAGTGGAGGGGGTGGTCGGCCGGCGGCCGGCCGGTCGCCGCCGGCGGTCCAGGGGCGGCGGTGCGCTGCCGGAGGTGGTGGGGGCGGCGCGCGCCCTAGGGGATGGGTGTTGGGGGGTTGGTTTGTTGTTGTGGTTGTTGTTTTGGTGGTGGTGGTAGATGGTGGTGGTGGTGGTGGTGATTGGTGGTGTTGGGGGTTAGAGGAGGAGGAGGAGGTGGTAATGGGGTGGTTGGAGTGGTGGAATTGGTGGTGGTGATGGTGAATTTGGAAGAGAAATGGTGGTGATGGAGGTGGGTTTGGATGAAATTGGAGGAAGATGAACGTTTTTTGGGGTTAATGGAAGTGTGGAGGGGTGGTGGGGTGATGGGAGGTGCGACGGCGGCGGCTTGGGCGACGGTGGGCGGCGGTGGTACTGGTGGAGGCGGCGGTTGGGTGATGGTGGAGTTGGTGGGTGTGTTTTGTGAGGTGTTGGAGGAAAAATGAAATAGAAAGCAGGGAAGAAGGAGGGTTTAAGTGGAGAAGGAAAAGGAAAAGAAAAGGGAATTGGAATAATGAATGGGGATGTGGGAGGGGTGATGAGCTGCTCAGCCCTAGTTTCTTGCTGCAGTAGGTTGCGTTGGCGTGGGGTGGAGGTGGAGTGGAGGAGAAGAAAAGAAAGAAGAAAAAGAAAGAAAAGAAGAAAGTTAAAGGAAAAAAATTAATAAGAAAATAAAATAAAATAGTTTAAAATTTTTATTATTAAATAATTATTTTTATAATTTCTGGAAGTATAAAGTAGTGGAGTAGGGAAGGAAAAAGTACGGAAAGTTAAGACCGGTAATAAATATTATTATTTTAATAAGGCAAAAATTCGACTATTTCAGAATCATTCCAAAAATTCTCAAAAATAGAAAATATTATTCTAAGATGCTCAGTGAAATCAGATTAAAAAATACAATGTAGTTTTCAAAATAAAAATCCTGAAATCTTCCGGCGATATCGGCCGACACCAAAATCGGTGAAAATTTTAAATTTTAAAAAATCTCAAAAAATATTTTTAGATAGAAAATGAAATTCTAAGATGTACTAAAAAAGCCATTTTTGAAAATTCAATCCCATTTGAAAATTAAAAATCTGGGAATCAGTCTGCGATGCCGACCAACACCGGTTTTGGAGATTTTGCAGAAAAATTTCAGAAAATTTCAGAAAATCATGAAAAATTCAAAATATTAGAAAATAGTCTCTAAAATTGAAATTGGTCAAATCAGGCTACCAGAAAGTCAAATCGGGCTACTGGCTGGTATCGGGTTCCCGGTCCGGGTCAGGACTTACTCTAGGTCTGAGAATCCAGATCCGATATACAATATCATGAGAAATCACAACTTAAAAACTAATATTAGAAGAAAATTATAATAACATGATCGAAAAAGTCGGGACACGTATCTGGGTACGTATCCCGGGAATGGGGTGCTACAATCTACCTGCCTAACAAAAATTTCATCCTCGAAAATTCTATAAGAAGGGAGATGAACATGGAAGAGATTACAATGATGTTGATAATATGATAAATTAAAAAGGATAAGGGAGATTACTAACTCGGGACACAAAACATATGAGTTGATCGAATGGATGTTGGGAAGAAGCTGGAAGGAAAAAGATAGAAGGATCTCAGGATTCAAGGAAAAGATTGCGAGGAAGGAAAAGATAACACCGTACTTATGATTGGAATGTATATTCAAGACTCATGCTCTCCAGCTATAGATTAATACAACCTTAATCTTCCAACTTGTTGTACTGAGAATGTCAGAACCTAGGCTCTGATACCAACCTGTGGTGCCCCGATCCCGCGGGTACGGAGATGCCACTGCGACGTATATACGCAGGTCAAAAATACCCTCACGTATATGCGCTAAGCATCAGTACAAGCAGGAATCAGAGACGGAAGCACAGTGGTAACATACAATCCAACAGAAATAGCGCAAGTACATGGTTATCACAGAGAATGATACAACATTACATGAATGTTACATTACCAGAAAATATAAAAGTACATAATACATGAAGAGATATACAAAAACAGATAGGTGCTCACGAGTAGCAAGAGGGCCTCGGGAGCCAAATAGGAGAGGTACTGGGAGGAAGAGCTATGATGACGTCCAAACTTCTGCTGCACTCTGACCATCATGGGATGATCCACTGTGCGCTCTGATATACTACAGCCAGGCCATCATGATCCAGGCTCTAGAATCTGGACATGAGAATCTAGGGTTGTTAGCAACCCCAGTGAGTACATATACTAAAGCCAGGTGGCGTGCATAACAGATACATGTGTACAGGAAATGTGTATCGTGAATATAAGCATGTATGAATATGAAATAAGACAGTAAGTAAATAACTACAGAAAAATTAGTTATATAAGCTCACATTACCGATCGGTGAGATTAGTACGTCGAAAGAATAATCCAAATAAGGAAACCCTCATATATATACCCTATACCTCACGTCACTGTAATCTGAGTTATATAATCTGTCTCTGCCTTCACAATATAATAATGAAATAGTGCAGAAGCAATTAAGTAATCCTACAAGATAACACATGTCTAAGTGGTGAGCAGTATAAACCAAGAGTATAGATAGTCATGTATCAGGAGCATGCAATTATTAAATAATTAAGACTCATCTGATTTGTTTACGTCGGTATGTGTCCTATCTCACATACCTCAGCATACTGATCCGAGAGTAAGTTATTAGAAACTAATAGGGAACGACGAACCATGTCTAGAATGGGTCCCGTACATGCCCGGGACAACGGTCAAGGAGTATCTTGTACTGAACCAGAACGTACCGCTAGGTACCAGGACTTATTGTACGCTCGAACAGGAATAGGATGTCACCGCTCCCACAGGAATAGGCCCAGGGGCTTATGGTACAACCGGCAGGCAAGAGAGTAGGGGTGCCAGTACACCCCACGAAAACGCCTAGTGGCCTCCAGGTCGAATCCAAGTACATGGCCGCGCGACACTATAAGACCATCATAATGGAGACTATATCGGTACTCATCAGTTTCCCCCATCTTGGTGTAAGTTGTCTACTTATTATAATTTGTCCAGTGATAATGTCCACAGAGTATTCACATTAATCTATATTCATGGTTATCCTATTATGGGAGTCAACAGGAGTATAGTATCAGGAGTAATACCAGGAGCCTCCCTATTTCAGGGGTTCAAGTGTACAGGATTTCAAGAGTACAGGAGTTCAGGAATACCAACTATATGGTAATAATATAATAATCAAGTCCCCGTAAAAGTGATAGCCATGAATATGTCATATAATACACAAGTATCTTAGGTGGTAGTGTCCGGTCAAGAGTCACGATGTCAGGTCCAGGAATTTGTACCACATGAAAGCATATCATATACCGGGTGTCAGGAGCAGGTGTCAAGTATGACATATCAAGTATCGGTGCCTAATATCATGTGATAAGTGTCGGGTATCATATGTCAAATATAGCATGGCAAGTACCGGTGTCGGGTATCATGTGTCACATATAGCATGGCAAGTATCAGTGTCAAATATAGCATGGCAAATATCGATGTCAACATAGCATGGCAAATATCAGTGTCAAATATAGCATGGCAAATATCGGGGTTAAATACTGTGTGCCGGTGTGAATACCAAGTGTCGGAGTCATAAATTAACATGCCAGGTGTCGGTGCAAATACCGAGTGCCGGTGTAAATACTAAGTGTCGGTATTAGATGTCACGTGTCAAGTATAACATATCCAGGGTCGGGTAAATACCGAGTGCAACATCATATATTAATCGCATTGCATAATATCATGTACTAAAATTACGGTAACAAGTGCTAGGCATGCTAAGATGTCCACATATCAATTCCATGTTATAAATACAAGGCGTTTATTTTTAAGTGTACTAAGAAGCACTCGCCTAAAACTGGGGTGAAATACCGGTTAAAAGTCCAAAAATTTGGCGACCCGCACGAGAAATCTACTAGCCCATAGTTATATATTAAAATGTATATTTATAAATATATATATAAAAATTAGAGAGGGGATGAGAGAGGAGAGAGAAAGTTGTAGGAAGGAGAGAGAGAAAATATGGTATTTTTAAAAGGAAAATAGAAATTAAATTGAAAGGGGTAGAGTTGTAATTAAAGGCAAGTAATAAGGGGATGAGGGGAAGGGTATTTTGGAATGAGGGGAATATGATGTTTATTTAGGGAATGAGGGATTTGAAATGAAAGAAAGAAGGAAATAAAAGAAGAAAGAAAGAAAGAAAGGAAAAGAAGAAGGAGGGGAGGGGGGGTCGGCCGGCGGCCAGCCGGTCACTGCCGGCGGCCCAGGGGCGGTGGCGCGCCACCGGAGGTGGTGGGGGCGGCGCGCGCCCTAGGGGATGAGTGTTGGGGGGTTGGTTTGTTGTTGTGGTTGTTGTTTTGGTGGTGGTGATTGGTGGTGTTGGGGGGTTAGGGAGGAGGTGGTAATGGGGTGGTTGGAGTGGTGGAATTGGTGGTGGTGATGGTGAATTTTGGAGGGAAAATGGTGGTGATGGAGGTGGGTTGGATGAAATTGGAGGAAGATGAAGAGTTTTTGAGGTTAATGGAAGTGTGGAAGGGTGGTGGATGATGGGAGGTGCAACGGAGGCAGCTTGGGCGGCGGTGGTGCTGGTGGAGGCGGCGGTTGGGTGATGGTGGAGTTGGTGGGTGTGTTTTGTTGAGGTGTTGGAGGAAAATGAAATAGAAAGAAGGGAAGAAGAGGGTTTAAGTGGAGAAGGAAAAGGAAAAGAAAGGGAATTGGAATGATGAATGGGGATGTGGGAGGGGAGATGGGCTGCTCAGCCCTGGTTTCTTGCTGCAGTGGGTTGCGTTGGCGTGGGGTGAAGGTGGAGTGGAGGAGAAGAAAAGAAAAGAAGAAAAGAAAGAAAAGAAGGAAAGTTAAAGGAAAAATATTAATAAGAAAATAAATTAAAATAGTTTAAAATTTTTATTATTAAATAATTTATTTATTATAATTTCTGAAAGTATAAAGTAGTGGAGTAGGGAAGGAAAAAGTACGGAAAGTTAAGACCGGTAATAAATATTATTATTTTAATAAGGCAAAAATTCGACTGTTTTAGAATCAATCTGAAAAATTCTCAAAAATGGAAAATATTATTCTAAGATGCTCAGTGAAATCAGATTCAAAAAATACAATGTAGTTTTCAAAATAAAAATCTAGAATCTTCTAGCAATACCAGCCGATACTAAAATCGGTGAAATTTTGATAAATTTGAAAAATCTCAAAAAATGTTTTTAGATAGAAAATGAAATTCTGAGATGTACTGCGAAAGCCATTTTAGAAAATTCTATCCTATTTGAAAATTAAAAATCTGGGAATCTGTCAGCGATACCGACCGATATCGGTTTGGAGATTTTGCAGAAAAATTTCAGAAAATTTCAGAAAATCTTGAAAAATCTAAAATTTTAGAAAATAATCTCTAAAACTGAAATTGGTCAAATCAGGCTGCCAGAAAGTCAAATCGGGCTACTAGCTGATATCAGATTCCCGGTCCGGGTCAGGGCTTACTCTAGGTCTGAGAATCCAGATCCGATGCACAATATCATGAGAAATCACAACTTAAAAACTAATATTAGAAGAAAATTACAATAACATGATAGAGAAAGTCGGGACACATATCTGGGTACGTATCGTGGGAATGGGGTGCTACAATTAGAGTATCAAACAAAAACCCTACTAGAATCCATGTGCCAAGGAGGATTTTTGAAAAAGAACAAAAATGAAGGATGGTTATTATATGAAGAATTGGCTAATAATACCATTCAATAGGAGCCAACTCCGGAAAAATTTAGGACTAATGACCCTAGCTCTTCTAAAGGAGGTGTCCATTCCATTGAGGCTAACATAGATACCGAAGCTAAATTAGCTGCTATGATGCGAAGACTAGAAGTTCTTGAAACTAAAGAACCAGTCTCAGTGAACCAAGTCAGCCCAGCACCTTCGGCGGGCTGTACTTATTGTCGACATGAACCATGTGTTTGAAGAATGTCCCGTCTTTATAGCTCATCAAACTTTGCCCGAGCATATGAGTGTGGTCTTCACAAGGCCCGCTAACAATCCATATTCGTCCACCTATAATACCGTTGGAGAAATCACCCAAATTTCTCATGGGGCCCAAACTATAATGATCACACAAGGCCCAAATTCTCCAACAATTTTCAACAATCTCCTTATCAACAAAATTATCCCAACCAAAATCCTCCACCTTCTTTCCAAAATTCACATATGAAAACAAGACTCTCCAATATGGAAAGAAAGGTGGACACTCTTGTTAAGAGCCAAGACACACTAGCTCAAGTCTTGACTAGGATAGAGATGCAACTAAATTAACAAGAAAGAGAAAATGGAAGTCTACCAAGTCAATCATTGCCAAACCCTAGGAATCCTAGGCAAGCTAATGAGACTCAAGACCCAAACCAGTGCAACTTGGTTCACACATTGAGATCAGGGAAATAAGTTGATAATCAAGTATCCATGCCACAGGACCCAACTCAATTGTCCATTCCATCTAGTTCCACTCCATCTCCATAAAACTTCAAAGAAACTGAAGCTGATAAGTCAATAAAACAAGTGCACCAACCTATAGCCCCATTTTCAAATAGGCTTAGGAGTAATAATAATGCACATATGGAAAAACTACTCGAGGTGTTTAACTAATTAGGCTTAATATACCTCTTCTTGATGCAATCCAACAGGTCCCTAGTTATGCCAAATTCTTTAAGGACATGTGCACCAAGAAAAGAAAGACAAATGTGCCTAAGAAGGTTTTTCTAGCCACTAACATTAGTGAGCTATTGCCCAATCAAATCCCAATCAAGTACAAGGACCCTAATTTCCCCACCATTTCTTGCACAATCGGTCGAACTGAAATTGGTCGAGCACTCCTCGATTTTGGAGCAAGCATAAATTTGCTTCCCTTCTCCGTATATCAGCAACTTGGCTTAGGCGAACTCAACCCAACTCAAGTTACGATCCAATTAGCTGATCGATCAATTAAAGTTCCAAAGGGCGAAATCAATGATGTCCTTATAAGTGTAGGAGAATTCATTTACCCAGTCAATTTCATTGTTTTAGAGACACAACCTGTGTCTAATCCTAGGTCCCAAATTCCTGTCATCTTAGGACGTTGATCGGGGCGAAACTAGCACTCAAAAATTTGTGTTTTGTAAAATCAATGAAAGCTCGAATGTGTGCTAATGTACCCTCGATACTTTCGTTATAGCATTGGCTCAACGGGTCGTATCCACAGGGAAGGGAGGCGATAGAAGCATTAACAGTTTTATTCACGTTGTTTGTTAACAATTCTTCTTTGTTAAAAGAATGAAAAAGAAAAGAAAAAGAAATCCAGAATGTAGTAGGTGAGGAGAACGATGAAAACGGCGATGAAAACAAAAGAGGAGTGGTTTGGAAAACAAATAGAAAAGAAGAAGAAGCTTGTAGTAAAGAAGATGAAACAAGGGTGAACAAAGAACGCGGTGAAAACAACGATAGAAAAATGCTAAAAAGAGTTTTGAAAATAGTTTCTAAAATAAGATAAAAGAAAACTCATGGCTACTAACTACTAATTGCTCCACTAACCATGCTAACCTCTTAATGATAGTTGCCTCACATTTTGATCCTCGGCGATAATTAATCCTTGGCTTCAAGAGACGATACAAAGCATGGCACATAGATGGCTCATCACATTCAAACTCACATCAAGAAGAAGCTAATACAAACATTAACTCATTAGACTATTAAAAGAAAGCATGAAATAAGAGAGAGTTAGCTTGGTTAGCAAGTTAGCAAGTTAGATGTTAGAACCCATCATCATTAGCCTGAAAACACACCTAGAGGGGGGTGAATAGGTGTAAATGCTAATCTAGAAACTAAATGCGGAAGCTAATGCAAATTTGCACAAACTTAATACAACACACAAGTGTAGCCGAATTTCCCGTGAAGGGCTCTGGACTAACTCCTCTTGATTCCCCTAAATATGGGTTGAGGTGCTATGTGAAGCTCTTGTGGTTAAGTATAAGTTAGGCACACACACAATCAAGCCAAGCATATAAGAATGAATAGCAATATGAAATAATGCAAGGCAACACAAGCAATATGAATAATGATATGAATGAAAGATGCTTTGCACAAATAAAAGAGATAGGGTTAGAGAGACAATGGATCAAACGCTAAGACAAGATATGTTTCGAGGTTCGAGCCCCTAGCTCTACATCCCCGCCTTCACCACCGTGAAGGATTTCCAATCCACTATCTCCCACCGAGGGAAACTCCACCGAGGAGGATTTGTTACAACACTAGGAGTACCAAACTCCTCTCTCAAACACCACCTCACAACCGAGGGGTAGGCCCGTAGCCAAATAACAACTGTTCCACCTCACACTTGAGGGATACAAACCGACAACCAACTCCACCTCACCAAGAGGGAGAAACACCAATCTCCACCTCTACAAAAGAGGGAGCAAACCAATCACCTCAAATCCACAACTTCAACCTCTACCAAAGAGGGAGCAACCAAATAATGAGGGTTTACAATAGGTGGTCTCTTTCAACCACAAACAATCTCTCTTTTCCACAAAACAAGATCCTAATAGAATAGGATAGAAGATAAGCTCAAGTGTGGAAAACAAGTGTTTTCATCAAAGAAATACTCTTAGGAAAACACCAAAAATGATATAGAAATTTTAGCTCAAAAATAATTCCCAAAACCTAATTTCTTTGAAATAAACAAAACACTTAAAACAAAATAAATGAAGCTTTTTGGCACTTTAAACTCTTTTGAAAACTTGTTTTTAAAACCAGAGAATGGGAAAAAAAAATTAGCTCTAAAAATCTTAGTTAAAACCATGAAGAGATGGGGTATTTATAGCCCCAATAGAAAACTAGACGTTAGGCTGATCTGTCAGTCTGACAGACCTTCGGTCAACCGGCCGGTCGACCGCCAACGGTCAAAAATCTGACCGTTGGAGCATCCGATCGACCGCCGGGTCGACCGCCCAGATCCAGAGAGCACAGCTCTCTGGTCCGGTCGACCGCCCGGATACAGAGATCAAAGCTCTCTGGTCCGGTCGACCGCCCGGTCGACCGGCCCACTGAGCCAACAGACGTGCACGGCTCTGTGCACGTCGGTCGACCGCACGGTCGACCGGCCCCTGCTGCGGTCGATCGCCCGGTCGACCGACCTGGCCTGTCAGCCACAGTCTGGGTCAGAACTGGGAAGAAAACAGTTAGAAAATTTCTTTTAAAATCTTGTAAAAATCCCCCAAAAATGTTTTTACCATATTACATTGATATATAAACATGTAATAAATATTTCAACTCAAATATCAAGCATATGAAACCATTTTTGTGTTTTAACATTTTTATCAAAAACCAAAACTTGTATTTTTATCAAACTTGGGTTTTTCAATACATGAATAGGAAAGTCAAAATAAGTTTGTTTAAAAGTTAAGCATGCATGTATAGAGAAAACAACTATACATAAACCAATTAAACTTGTTTTGATCAACTATTCATGAAAACCAAAAACCAAACATAAAACGTGTGTGTTTGTGCACTTGAGCATATCAACTATACTAAGCTTTACAAATGGATCTAAACACATCTAAACTAGGATACCTAAGTCTTCTTGACAATCTTCATCTTCAAGTCGACCCGATCCAAAACTCCATCTAAGAGCTAGGCAATGTGTGATCTTGATGCTTTGAGCTCTGGAAACACCATGTGAAGGCTTCTAAACACCTCTTTTGGAAGCCATCACCTACTAATATCTTGTTTAAAGATCTGAGACTAAAAACACAAGATTATTAGTAAACATAACTACATGAGTTAATCATCATCAAAACTAGAGTGGAAGGCCTCTGGGCCAACAATCTCCCCTTTTTGATGATGACAAAACTCATGGAGTTATATATGCATGGATTAAAGTTAAGCTTCAAAGAAGCTCCCCCTTAACTCATGCATAAAACAAATAAACATAAATATGCATGAATGACAATGCATAAACAATAAAAGGCTCTAGATACCCAATGAAATGTTCAAAACAAAACATGCTCTAGATGCCAATTAAAATTAAAACAATTAAACAATTTAAACTTAATATTGAAAATCACCTAGAGGGGGGGTGCATAGGTGATAATGCTAATCAACGCACAATTTAAAATTTATGATGCAATAATTTCACAAAGCAAGTGAATATAGCAATGAATGTAGAGAGCAAGTAATAAGTGCAATGAAAATAGAGCAAGAAATAAGAGCAAGTAAACCAAACGCAAACACCGAGAATTGTTATCGAGGTTCGAGCACCCAGCACCCAGCTCTACTTCCCCGCCTTCCCCAGAAGGATTCCAACCACTTCCACTATCACAAAGATGTTACAAATCCACCGGAGTACCCAACTCCACAATCTCAAGTACAAGCAATCTCTTAGTAGTCAAAAGACCACAAACTCTCTCTTGCAAAATTCTCTTCCCTTACAAGGTCCTTAGAGAACAATGAATATGATTTGAAGCTCTTGTGTGTAAGGAGAAAAGAAAATGAAATCAGAGAATTCTTGAAAAACACTTAAGAAAATGAGAGAGAATTTCAGCACAAAAACCAAGAAACCAAGTCTTTTTGAATGCCTTAAACTTGTGAAAATTTTGATAATTTTTCTAGTTAAGATTGGTAAATAAACCTCTCCCCAAACACCCCTATTTATAGGAGAGGGCTAGGGTTTAGAGATAAAACAGATTTAAGGCTAATCAGAAAGTATTAAAACCAAAACATGTCATTTAAACACACTTAAGTGAGAAAAAGACAAAATTTAAACAGCTCAGAAAAATAGTCGTTACTGTTCAAACGGCTAGCTCGGTCGACCGGTCAGTCGACCGACGCTCAAAATAAGAGCCGTTGCCGGCTCTCGGTCGACCGGCCGGTCGACCGAAATAACAGAGAGCAGAGGTCTTGCAGTCAGGCAGGTATCGGTCGACCGCCCGGTCGACCGTAAAACGTGCACACTGATACGCACTGCTGCCAGAACTCCGGTCGACTGGGTCGGCCGACCGGCTTGACCTGACATAGGGTCGGTCGACCCTGGCGGTCGACCGGCTCAGGTCAAAAGCTAAAACAAAAACGGATTTTTGAGGAGAAATCTATTTTAACAAAATAGTCTTGAATAGGGATGTATATAATGGATAAAGATGAGTTTGTAGGCTGAAGATTGTATACAAACTATTTTTGTACATATTATAGGAAATATGTTTGGAAACAAGATGTGCGCAAAAACGTGTGTGATAGACCTTCAAACCTATTCACTATTCTTTAACAAAACTATAAAACTAGAAACAAATCTACAGAAACATTCTTGAGCAATCTTGAAGTCTTGAGCCATGCAATGCCTTGCTAGAGTCTTCTCTTCTATGTTCCTTCCTTGATGTGCAAAAAGCCTTCTTTGCTTCATGAACCTAGAAATTCTTGCAATAGCTAAGCAATGGCCTCCAAGTATGGTACAAACCTGAAACTTATCTTAACAAACTAATTAGTACCATATAGCTCTTATTTGTTTTGTTATCATCAAAACTCTAAACAAGTGGAGAGTGTAACCTTTTGGGCCAACAATCTCCCCCTTTTTAATGATGACAAAACAAATAAGCTATAAGCAAAAATATAGGGGAGGAGAAAGCTCCCCCTCAAATTATGCTATCATAAAAACAATGTAAGGTGCAAGCAAAGCAAAAACCATCAAACAAAAACCACATGATTAAAGATCATGAAATATGCTTGCAAAATACTTAAAACAAGAATTCATAAAACACATCAAAAACTTAAACTCAAAAACAAGAAATCATGGAAACACATAAAAGCCATATAAGCTCATATGGAACCAAAACCATATAAACTTATATTATATTTCTATCATAAACTCATTCTCCCCCTTTTTGTCATACATCAAAAAGGGTTATGAAAACATTTTTATTCAATAACACAAACATTAAGTTCACCATAAATGAAGGAAAATCTAGCAAAATTAAGTGGTTTAGTGAAAATATCGGCTAGTTGCAAATCCATAGAAACATAATCAATATCTATATCTCCTTTCTCAAAATGATCTCTAAGAAAGTGATATCTAATCTCAATGTGCTTGGTCTTACTATGTTGATTTGCATTCTTTGTCATATGTATAGTACTAGTATTATCACAAAATATTTTTATATAGTTTTAATGCAAATCATAATCAAGGAGAGTATGTTTCATCCAAAGGACTTGTGCACAACAAGCCCCCGCGGCAACATACTCCGCCTCGGCGGTTGAGAGAGCTACGGAATTTTATTTCCTAGAGGACCATGAAACAAGACTATTACCAAGAAATTGACATGTCCCACTAGTACTCTTTCTATCTACTTTACAACCCGCATAGTCGGCATCCGAATAACTCGTCATAGAGAAATCTCTGGTTTTCGGATACCATAGACCCATTCCAATCGTTACCTTAATATAACGAATAATGCGTTTTACCGCAATAAGATGGGACTCTTTGGGACACGATTGAAATCTAGCACAAAGACACACACTAAATATGATGTCCGGCCTACTTGCCGTCAAATACAAAAGACTACCTATCATGCTTCTATACAATTTAATATCAACATTTTTACCTTGGTCATCCTTATCAAGCTTGGTTGTAGTTACCATGGAAGTGTTGCAAACCTTTGAGCCTTCAAGTCCAAACTTCTTTACGAGTTCCTTTGCGTATTTGGCTTGGCATATGAAGTTCCCATCTTGCAATTGCTTGATTTAGAGTCCAAGAAAGAAATTAAGCTCACCCATTGAGGACATTTCAAATTCACATTGCATGATCTTTTCAAACTTCTTGCATAAAAACTCATTAGTAGAACCAAAATTATATCATCAACATAAATTTGCACAATTAAAATGTCATTATCAACATGCTTAGTAAAAAGAGTTGTGTCTACTTTGCCTTTAACAAAATCATTTGAAATGAGAAAACTAGAAAGCCTTTCATACCAAGCTCTTGGAGCTTGTTTCAATCCATACAAAGCTTTATCAAGTTTAAAAACAAAATCGGGATGAACATGATCAATAAAACCGGGAGGTTGAGCAACATAAACTTCTTCATTTATAAAACCATTCAAAAATTCACTTTTCACATCCATTTGAAAAAGTTTAAAATTTTTGAAGGATGCAAAAGCTAGTGTCATCCGTATGGCTTCAAGCCGTGCTACGGGTGCAAAGGTCTCCTCAAAGTCAATTCCCTCAACTTGAGTGTAACCTTGGGCCACTAACCTAGCTTTATTCCTAATGACATTTCCGGACTCATCCATCTTGTTTCTAAAGATCCACTTAGTACCAATTATTGGTCTATCGTGGGGCTTAGGAACAAGGTGCCAAACTTGGTTGCGCTCAAATTGATTGAGTTCCTCTTGCATGGCATGCAACCAATATGAGTCCGTCTCGGCTTCGAGAATGTTTTTGGGTTCTAAATGAGAAATGAAAGCAAAGTTACCACATAGGTCATGGAGTTTGGAGCGCGTTGTGACTCCTTTAGATGCATCACCCAAGATGAGCTCCTTAGGATGATTTGTAGCATATCTCCAAGCTTTAGGAAGCGGTTGAGAGCTTTCCTCTTTATCCTCTTGAACATCACCAATAGGTTCTTGCTTTTCTTCTTGAGCGGGTGAGTCCTTCAAGGATAGTCTCTCCATGCCTTCACCTAGTGGTTCAATCTCTACAACATTCTCAACAAACACATTAGATTCTTCAAATTTAACATGCATGAATTCTTCAATGGTAAGTGAAGATATATTGAATACTCTATAAGCTTTACTAGTTGTAGAATATCCAACAAAGATTGCTTCATAAGCCTTAGCATCAAATTTACCCAAGTTATCTTTAGTGTTCAAAACAAAACACTTGCATCCAAAAACTTTGAAATATGCAACATTAGGTTTTCTAGAATGATACATTTCAAAAGATGTTTTGGAAGAATTTTTACATAAATAAATACGATTTGATATATAGCATGCGGTGTTTACGGCCTCGGCCCATAGATATTGAGGGAGGTCATACTCACTTATCATTGTCCTACCCATCTCTTGAAGTGCTCTATTTTTCCTTTCTACAACTCCATTTTGTTGTGGAGTTCTAGGACAAGACATTTCATGCTTAATTCCCTTTTCATCACAATAAGTCATGAAGAGTTGGTTAACAAACTCACCACCTCTATCACCCCTTATTTTCAAAATCGGAAAACCCTTTTCTTTTTCAACTCTTTTTCGAAAATCTTAAAATGAGAAAAAGTTTGATCTTTGTGTTCCAAGAAGAAAACCCAAGTGAAACGGGAAAAATCATTAACTAAAACAAATGCAAATCTACTACCATTTAAGCTCTTAGTTTTAGTAGGTCCAAAAAGGTCCATATGAATTAATTCTAAAGGCCTAGTTGACATGATATCCTTGATTGGTTTGAAGTTTGAAGGAAGACTTGGTTTGTTTCCCAAGTTGGCATGCACCACAAATGCGGTCTTTCTCAAACTTCAAGCAAGGAATACCCTTCACCAATTCCTTTGAATTAATCCTAGAAAGATGGTCAAAAGATGCATGTCCTAATCTTCTATGCCAAAGCCAAGAATTTTCATCAAAAGCATTCAAGCATTTAGTAGAACAATCTAAGTTAAGCATGTCAATGACATAAACATTACTATCACGAAAACGGTGAGAATACAATCATTGGATTTAACATCAAAAATCTTGCAAGAAGAATCATCAAAAACAACCTTAAGTCCACGGTCACAAAATTGACTAATGCTAAGTAAATTATGCTTCAAACCATCAACAAGTACAATATTTTCTATAATGGGAGATGCACCAATTTGAATGTTACCTATACCGATGATAGTGCCTTTGGAGTCATCCCCGAAGGTGACAGAGCCACCTTCCATGTACCTTGATAGGGTTGTAAAGTTATTGATGTCCCATGTCATGTGTCTTGAACAACCACTATCAAGGTACCACCGCTCCCTACGTCTTGGAGCCTTGGTGTGTACCTACATCAAATAATTTAGGACTTGATTTTGATACCCACATTTTCTTGGGTCCTAAAGAGTTAGTTTCATTGACCCAAACAAGATTATTTGATCTATTTAATTGGTCATAACAAACTTAGCTAAATGTCCATTTTTACCACAATATGTGCATCTATACGCTCTACCATATTTAAAAGCATAGTGAGTGTGTGATTTGTGAGCATGTACATTGTGAGCATGAGAAGTTTTAGCATGAGTGTGTTGTGTGGTGTGAGCATGGGGAATCTTATCATGAGAAACTTTAGCATGAGAAGAGATCTTTTTAGAAAACTTTTCTTCAAGTTTCTTAGTATTGAAAGCACAATCTTTTAAAACCTTTTCAAAATCAATCATTTTAGATTTTAAGGAAGAAATTTCTTTTCATCAACTATAGGAGATTTTGCCTTACAAGAAACCTTGTAGGCACTAAATTCTTGTTGAATAGAAATGAGATTAGAAGAAATATCATCCTTTTCTTTAGAAACCATGGCAAGTTGATTTTTAAGAAAAGCAACTTCTTTTTGCAATTTAAAACATTCAATCTTCTTATTGTCATAAGTTTCGGAAAGTTCAACAAATGCATGTACAAGAACTTCTTTACTTAATTCATCATCTTCCTCATCAATAGATTGAGGGGTTACCTTAGGAGTGTTTGCCATGAAACACATGTTCGCTTGGTCCACCTCTTTCTTCGGACTCGCTTTCTGAATCCCAAGTTGCTTTGTATGTTCTCTTTTCTTCCGGCTTCTTTGGCTTGAAGGAGGAAGTCATCTTCTTCTTGAACTCCGGGCAATCCGCCATGATATGTCCGGGTTTTCGGCAATTATAGCAAATAATTCTTCACTCCTCTTTACCTTCAAATTTTCTTCGGAAGTTGAGCTTGTTCTTCCGGTACATCCTCTTGACATTTCGCACAAGGAGGGAGAGCTCCTCATCTTCTTCTTCATCTTCCTCATCATCATCAAGAGTGGATGAAGACTTGAAGGCTATGGATTTCTTCTTTGAAGGAGCCGCTTCTTCTCTTGCCTTCTTTTCCATCTCATGGGTCTTTAAGTTCCCAATGAGACTAATGAGGTCCATCTCATCCTTGTCGTTCAATTCTTTCAAGGTGGCGGCCTTTATCTCCCATGAAGAAGGAAGAGCCCGAATCACTTTTCGCACCTTTTGATCGTTGGAGATAACATCACCTAAGGAAGAAAGAGCATTGGTGATTTTAGTAAACCTTGTAATCATACAATCAATTGATTCATCATCAAGCATTTTAAAGGATTCATATCGAGACCTCAAGAGATCTATTTTAGCTCTCTTGACTTGTGAAGTACCTTCGTGTGTGTGACCAATAAGTGTTGCCAAATCTCATAGGCGGATTGGCAATGAATTACCCGTGTAAGGTCATCCTCATTCAAGGCGGTTAAGAGGGAATTTTGTGCTTTGGAGTTTGCCTCATATTCTCTAAATGTAAAGTCGGTCCAAGTGCTTTCATCACTATCGGGTATTACATAGGGTTTGGTCAAAGATTTAGCCACTAAGTTACCCAAAGATTGCAAAAATATAGTCATCCTAACCTTCCAAATAGGGAAATTAAGTCCATCAATTCAGGAGGGGTTTTGATGTTATCGGCCATGTTTACTAGTGATGAATGAATGAATAAAAATGTTGATTAGCAAATTTTAAGGATCTCTCTATGGATGTTAAGCCAAACCTAGAGTCCAAGCTCTGATACCAATTGAAAATCACCTAGAGGGGGGGTGAATAGGTGATAATGTTAATCAATGCACAATTTAAAATTTATGATGCAACAATCTCACAAAGCAAGTGAATATAGCAATGAATGTAGAGAGCAAGTAATAAGTGCAATGAAAATAGAGCAAGAAATAAGAGCAAGTAAACCAAACGCAAACACCGAGAATTTTTATCGAGGTTCGAGCACCCAGCTACTTCTTCCACCTTCCCCAGAAGGATTCCAACCACTTCCACTATCACCAAGATGTTACAAATCCACTGGAGTACCCAACTCCACAATCTCAAGTACAAGCAATCTCTTAGTAGTCAAAAGACCACAAACTCTCTTGCAAAATTCTCTTCCCTTACAAGGTCCTTAGAGAACAATGAATATGATTTGAAGCTCTTGTGTGTAAGGAGAAAAGAAAATGAAATCAGAGAATTCTTGAAAAACACTTCAGAAAATGAGAGAGAATTTCAGCACAAAAACCAAGAAACCAAGTCTTTTTGAATGTCTTAAACTTGTGGAAATTTTGATAATTTTTCTAGTTAAGATTGGTAAATAAATCTCTCCCCAAACACCCCTATTTATAGGAGAGGGCTAGGGTTTAGATATAAAACAGATTTAAGGCTAATCAGAAAGTATTAAAACTAAAACATGTCATTTAAACACACTTAAGTGAGAAAAAGACAAAATTTAAACAGCTCAGAAAAATAGTTGTTCCTGTTCAAACGGTTAGCTCGGTCGACCGGTCGGTCGACCGATGCTCAAAAATAAGAGCCGTTGCCGGCTCTCAGTCGATCGGCCGGTCGACCGAAATAAACAGAGAGCAGAGGTCTTGCAGTCAGGAAGGTATCGGTCGACCACCCGGTCGACCGTAAAACGTGCACACTGATACGCACTGCTGCCAGAACTCCGATCGACTGGGTTGGCCAACCGGCTTGACCTGACATAGGGTCGGTCGACCCTGGCGGTCGACCGGCTCAGGTCAAAAGCTAAAACAAAAACGGATTTTTGAGGAGAAATCTATTTTTAACAAAATAGTCTTGAATAGGGATGTATATAATGGATAAAGATGAGTTTGTAGGCTGAAGATTGTATACAAACTATTTTTGTACATATTATAGGAAATATGTTTGGAAACAAGATGTGCGCAAAAACGTGTGTGATAGAGCTTCAAACCTATTCACTATTCTTTAACAAAACTATAAAACTAGAAACAAATCTACAGAAACATTCTTGAGCAATCTTGAAGTCTTGAGCCATGCAATGCCTTGCTAGAGTCTTCTCTTCTATGTTCCTTCCTTGATGTGCAAAAAGCCTTCTTTGCTTCATGAACCTAGAAATTCTTGCAATAGCTAAGCAATGGCCTCCAAGTATGGTACAAACCTGAAACTTATCTTAACAAACTAATTAGTACCATATAGCTCTTATTTGTTTTGTTATCATCAAAACTCTAAACAAGTGGAGAGTGTAACCTTTTGGGCCAACAAATATATGCAAAACATAAATTTCTACCAAGTGTGTTTTGTTTATTTCAAAGAAATTAGGTTTTGGGAATTGTTTTTGAGCTAAAATTTCTATATCATTTTTGGTGTTTTTCCAAGAGTATTTCTTTGATCAAAACACTTGTTTTCCACACTTGAGCTTATCTTCTATCCTATTCTATTAGGATCTTGTTTTGTGGAAAAGAGAGATTGTTTGTGGTTGAAAGAGACCACCTATTGTAAACCCTCATTATTTGGTTGCTCCCTGGTAGAGGTTGAGGTTGTGGATTTGAGGTGATGGTTTGCTCCCTCTTTGGTAGAGGTGGAGATTGGTGTTTACTCCCTCTTGGTGAGGTGGAGTTGGTTGTTGGTTTGTATCCCTCAAGTGTGAGGTGGTGGTTATTGTTTGGCTACGGGCCTACCCCTCGGTTATGAAGTGGTGTTTGAGAGAGGAGGTTTGGTACTCCTAGTGTTGTAACAAATCCTCCTCGGTGGAGGTTCCCTCGGTCGGAGATAGTGTATTGGAAATCCTTCACGGTGGTGAAGGCGGGGATGTAGAGCTAGGGGCTCGAACCTCGAAACATATCTTGTCTTAGCGTTTGATCCATTGTCTCTCTAACCCTCTCTCTTTTATTTGTGCAAAGCATCTTTCATTCATACCATTATTCATATTGCTTGTGTTGCCTTGCATTATATCATATTGTTATTCATCCTTATATGCTTGGCTTGATTGTGTGTGTGCCTAACTTATACTTAACCATAAGAGCTTCACATAGCACCTCAACCCATATTTAGGGAATCAAGAGGAGTTAGTCCAGAGCCCTTCACGGGGAATTCGGCTACACTGGTGTGTTGTATTAAGTTTGTGCAAATTTGCATTAGCTTCCGCATTTAGTTTCTAGATTAGCATTTACACCTATTCACCCCCCCTCTAGGTGTGTTTTCAATTGGTATCAGAGCCTACGCTCCTGATATTTAGGCTTAACATCCTAGGAGTGAGATCATTGTTTGCTAATCTTGTTTGCATTTTGCATAATATTTGTTTGCACACATATAGTTGACACCCATGGACTTCATGACCCCACCTATGTTTGATCCTTCCAACATTCTTGTTTGGAAGACTAGGATGTCCATCTATTTACAAACCCTAGGCTTACATGTTTTCCTTGCGGCTACCAAGAAATGCTATCTTGGTAATTGCAATCATATAGGGGCCAATGCACAAGCCCTTGAGGCTATTAGAAGCACGCTTTCAAAAGAATATCTTATGCATGTTTCTAATCTTAATTCCGCTTTTGTAGTGTGGACCAAGTTGACAACCACCACCGCCTCCAAGCTTCAATTGCCAATCCAACAAGAAGAGGAATGTAGTGGAGATGAATCCGAGCCACAACAATGCTATATGGTCCAAGGGAATGACTCCCTTGAGGTACAATCGGAATCTCAACTAGATAGTTTTGATTCTAGTTCTTCATGTGATGATCATATTGATGCTCATGCTTTAAATGAAGAACTATCTATTGTTTGTGAAAAATTAATAGAAAAATATAAAATTTTGAAAAAGAAGACTTGTGCTTTAACTAAAGAAAATGAAAAATTGTCTTCTAAACTTGACAAGGTTTTGCAAGAGAAAGTTGAGGTCTATAATGAAAGGGATTCATTGAGAGCTCAACTAGACCTTGCTCTAAAAGAAAATAATGTTTTAAAATCTCAAAATGATTGTGAAACTCTTTTGAAGAAAAATGAAATTTTGTCTTCAAAAGTTGATTTTGTTTTAAAAGAAAATGTTGCTTTGAAAACAAAATATTTCTATTTCAAATGATTTAGATATATGTTTAAAGAAAAATGATGTTTTGCAAAATAAGATTGATGCACATGTTTGCCATGCTAGGGTAGTATCACACACTTCACCTATTGCATGCCACACCTCTTCTTTAATTGAAAATGATATATCCATGCTTAAGAAGAGTATTGATTGTTTGGGCTCCACTATGAGCCAATGTGCATTGAACCATACACGTTTGGAATCCATGTTTCGCAAGAAATAAATTCCATCTATTATGCATGCACCCCCCCATGGCATACACATGCTCCTCACGGACACCATCACACTATGTATGCTCATGTGTACACTTGTACACATTGTGGACGTATGGGCCACCTTACTAAATTTTGTTATGATAGATTACATGTTTCAAATTTAGCAAAGAAATTTATTTGGGTTAGAGAAGGGACTAACCCCCATGGACCCAATAGAGTTTGGGTACCAAAGATCACCCTTTCTTTATTTGATGTAGGTGTGGGCTCTCACATGACATGAGAGTATAGGTACCTTGGAGTGGATGCGTTCCGAGCTTCATGAAAATTAATTGGATGCATCACTTTCAAGGGATGTTTGTAGGAGGACCACGTTGGTTTGGAGAACTAGAGCGGTGCCCTCATTGGTTTTGGTATCGAATCTCTAACTCCGTATTTATGTTTTGCATGCTTTTCAAGTCCATTATTTGTAGCATGTTTTAATGTTTGTAGATTATTATGTTAATACCATGTTTATTAGATCCTTGACATTCATGTATAGCATTTTGAGACACCCATGTTTAAATATGGATTATTATTTTGTGTTCTCACTATTTGTTTAGCTATCATGTTTATCATAGGTTTAATAACATGTAAATTTACATAATAATCATGTTTATGCTTTTCATGTTGATTTTTATCTTGTTTTATGCTTAATGTTATGATTACTTGTTTAAATGTTAGTTTTCACTAAAACTAGGACTTATACTTGTGCATATAGTGGGCCACAAATAAATCCATATATGTTATGCTTGAATGCTTATTTGTTCCCATTAGATGTGCTAGTATATTTTAGTTTTGATGATTCAT